>JBBPCZ010124919.1:0-25300 GCA_037974445.1 Brycinus macrolepidotus | reverse complement strand
TCTTCCCCAAACTGTGTCCACAAAGTTGGAAGCATGGTGTTGTCCAAAATGTCTTGGTCTGCTGAAGCATTAAGATTAAACCCTTCACTGGAAGTAAGGGAGCCTTGCCAACGCCTGAAAAGCAGGTGTGTCCCAGTACTTTTGTCCATATAGTGTACACTTCCAGACTGTACAGTGTACACTAAAAAGTCAGGGCTACAAGGCAGGTGTTTCCACCGAACTGGGTGGTGAGTGTAGATAACTAGGAAACTAGGAAGGTTAAAACACTTCCACTCAGAAGTGTAGTAATTTGGGCCTGGTTTTTTTTACTGTGACGGTAAAGAGAGACGACAGAGCCTGGTGCCATGTTTTTTGCCATCTGTGTGTGTGTTTCACTCCACTGTTCAGTGGTGATGACTTTTTTTTTTTCACGAGAACACACAGGGAGAACTCAGATCATGTAGACTTTTGCATTGACCTCCAGCATTCACTTTATTAGACACAGAGACTGTGTTAACCATTCTGTAATCATTTATCAGTATACTGTTTCTGACACAGAGCTTCCCCCTGGCTGGATACACTTTGGGTGGTGGTCCACTCTCAACCTAACAGTGACATTGACATGCATAATAACTCCACCAACACCATGCCATCACCAGATCAGTGCTGCGGTCACAGCTGTGTTGAGAATAATTCACCTGCTAAACTGAAACAATCAACTCATGTCCTTGGTCATTCTAAGTAATGAATTCATTATTAATTGGTCATATAGATTTAATGTTTTAAAGGAAACTGTTTCCTGCCTCGCTCCATTGACTTTACACTTTTAATTCAAGTGAGGGAGCTCCAGATTGAGCACCCCTCTTTAAACTTGGCCACAAAAATATGTCACCTGAATGTCTGTTGCAACCTAATAAAAAAAAAAAGCAGAGCTGCTATAAACTGTGGTGTTAACATAACATAACTCCCGCCTGTCCATGTTGTTACCTAGTGATGTTTAATGCAAAAACATTTCGCATCCCTTTGTAAGAAGCCTTAGTTTATCTGACTACCACTGTTCTATCACTAAACGTAGCATGTAAATGATAGATGGAGGGGTAGTGTAAAGTTGTTTTTATTATATTATATAATATTTATTGCATTATATGATATTATATTTTATTATTGTATGTTATTATTATATTAACTATTTGGATACATTACAACAGAATTAAAAGATATCTCACTTTTAAGCTCTCTACTGTGAGTTTTTATAGGTAATTATTACTTTGATTACTCAGATAACATCTGTGAGTAACATCTGGGATTCCATACAAAAACTACTTGTTTTTTAAGTAGCTCAAGCTGCATCACTGGTTTATCATAGGGCAGCACTGTTGTAAATTGCTTCATGTTTTTCACATACACAGGAACAGGTTTAGGCTTACTGGTATATTAAACACACAAGTCGTTTGGCCACCATACTGGTCTTCCCTGTCTGTGCGGATGTAAACACGCTCCCAGAATTAACAAAAATGCTGCATCACTTGCTCCTGCAAAAATTCCCAGTTTTAGCTTAGCGGCAAGCTGCTCATTGTTGATGTGTTCATTCTAAAGTTCCCTCAGTTCCCTCAAAAAGAGTAAATGTTCCTATGGCTTTGTCCCACAGCAGCCCACCCATTAACCTGGAACTGCTACGATCAGATATTAAATATCACTATATTAGCTAGAGCTGCCATAAGTAGTATAAACAAATAGTAGTAAGATAGCACTTTCTAGTTGTAAGTGCTATAAGTGCTACAAGATAGTAAAGTGGGCTCTTATAGTCGTGCATGAATACAGCACAGCACACAGTGTGAAATTCTTTCTCTCCATTTAAACCATTCATCTGAGAGACACAGTGGGCAGCCAGCCACGCAGCGCTCGGGGAGCAGTATTGGGGTACTTTGCTCAAGGATACCTCAGTGGTGCCACGAGAAGTCCTGGGATTCGAACCCACAACCTTTTGATCGCAGGGGCAACTCCCTAACCACTAGGCCACCACTATCACAGTTATCTATCACAATAAAGCTTTAACAGCCACCTAGTTGATAGCTAATGTACATAGATTGTACTATGCACTTTTATAGTATGTGCAATTGTTTGTTTTTTTTTTTAAAGGGGGTGGGATCTGGAATTCCAAGCTACACCAATGAGGGGATAATTAACACAAATTGTGCATATGAACATATGGGCTATAGTCATTGTATGCCTAAACAGTAAATCTATGAGGTAAGTGGGGCTCAGAAAGTGGCAGCCCATGCAGGGATTTCTAGGTAAGTAGTAATTACAGAGTCATTATTGTAAGATTACCCTTTTCACCATCATGGACAATGTAATACACTGTAGTGTAGTACATATATTTTAACACAAATGGCAATATGAAATATATGAGAGATAAACAAGCACTTGTTCACTTGTACACATGGCACAAAACCAAAACTAACACTTTTGCATACAGATATGATTTTACTGCTCAAATATGTCAGCAGTTCATGTCAGAGCCTAAAATAGAACAGCACAGTGGCTTCAGAGCCGCAATTCATCTTATACAGTAGATTTCCAGACCAATCTCTGAGCAGATTTGGCTTCACCTGTCCGTCCCGCAGATTTATTGCAGAGCACATTGCAAATTGGAATCCAATCTGTTGTTTCAATTCCCCCCAAAGTTTGCGAAGATGCCTGGTGATTTCAAAATTCAATCAGGCCCCATTTTCCCAGGCGGACAATAAGTTATGTTGTCTGTTCCTGTTTCTCTCCACCTCGGCTGAACAAGCCCACCTTGAACACACGCTCACCTGCTGCCTTTTTCAATTAGGCTTTATCCATTACATTCTTTGGCAGGTTTCTATGGATACGAAACCTTTGAGCTCTGAGTCATGAAAGTGCTTTTCTTTATTTTACGTCCTTTGCATTTTTTTTTCTTTTGAGGGACATTCATCCATGCTGCTATTTAAAGAACGGCTCGGATAGAACATGATATTACTGTGACTTTCCTACCGGGCGAATGTGAGAATGTTATAACGTGGACCAAATTACTCTCAGCTGGGTAATGTTGATGATAAGGTATCAAAAAGTCAATGATGACTCATCTGGGTCGCTGTCTTATCAATATTAATAAGCCTGGAACATGTGGAGTATCACAAAATGGAGAGCACAAACAGCCTCTTTACACGCAAACAAAGACCTATATTATATAGAGAACACCTGGGACATGGCTACTCCATTCTTCTACACACGCGCGCGCACACACACACACTACTGTGTATACCTACACTATATGGACAAAAGTATTGGGACGCCTGACTATTACACCAACAGGGACTTTAATGACTTTGCATTCAAATACATAGACTTTAACGTGGAGTTGGTCCGCCCTTTGCAGATATAACGGCTTCCGCTCTTCTCGGAAGGCTTCCACAAGATTTCGGAGTTTTTCTGTGGAACTGGTGCCCATACATTCTCTAGAGCATTTAAGAGGTCAGGCACTGACGTTGGACAAGAAGGCCTGGCTCGCAATCTCCATTCCAGTTCATCCCAAAGGTGCTGGATGGGGTTGAGGTCAGGGCTCTGTGCGGGCCAGTCACGTTCTTCCACACTGAGCTCCTGCAGCCATGTTTTTATGGATCTTGTTTTGTGCACTAGGGAACAGTCATGCTGGAATAGAAAAGGTTCTTCATCAAACTGTGTCCACAAAGTTGGAAGCATGGCGTTGTCCAAAATGTCTTGGTATGCATTAAGCATTAAGCGTTAAGATTGCCCTTCACTGGAAGTAAGGGGCGTAGCCCAAACCCTGGAAAACAGGTGTGTCCCAATACTTTTGTCCATATAGTGTATCTTTGTGGGGTATTTCCTTGCTCTTCCGTCTGTAACTGCTGCTATGCTACACCTAACCTTAGCCTAACCTTTAATGGCATTCTGGCCTCTAGTTTATGCTTTTCGTTCATCATCGTTCTCTCACTACAGTACCCAGCATGCATTGCACAAATATATTAACCATCACGCAAATTAACTGCTAGGTTTGCCATTGAGCTATAGTCTAATACATACAATCAAGCCTGCACTTCAGTCTTCCAACAAAAAATAAAGAGAAAACAGTGATTCTAGGTTTATTCAGGCCAAAATGGGGCATAGTTTTGATCCTTTCAGTCACAGAAAAAAAGCTGAACTGAGGAAGGTATCTATATGAGCTTGCCAACTGTATGTTAGCTTCTCCTTCCTCCTCATCTCAAAATCCAAAAGTTCCCCCCACATTCAATATTTCTAGGCTTTATATGAGAAAATCATACTTCAGAGACTACTACTGAAAGGGTAGATTTGTATTTGTAGTATGATTTGTAGGGTGTATGTTTGCAACCATAGTGATTATTTTTTAAAATTTTGTTCAGAGTGCCCTTTCATGTTCAGCAACCAGAATTTTACACTTATGCAGCTAAATGTTCATGCTTTTCATCATCCTAGAGCTAAATAAATAAACACACACACACACACAGAACATGATCTTGCTTTGTGTATCTGTTTGCCTTGGGGCAGGTGCTCCACTATGTGAGCGCTGAAGGCCACAGTAACACACAGAAACAATGCCACAGACACACAACACATCTTTTGTGACATCTGACAGGTGGTGCAAAGTGGCTTTCACACACACACGCACACACACACTTACGCCAAGCCCCATTAAGTGTGTGGATATATCAGTAATGCATGGTTTCTCCGTGTGTCTCTTAGCTAACATGCAGTAATGTGCTGTGGTTTCCAGGCACTGAAGGAAAGATAATTAGCGGGAAAGCCCATCTCTGTGGCATGTTTTTCTTCATCATTCATTTGCACCAAGGCACCGCAGAGCCTAGACGCCTGTTTGTTTGAACCTTGAGAGTCACATAAAAGATCAACTTACATCAGTATTTGCTTCTTTAATGCACACACCCGCACACACACATACGCCACTATATGAAAATCACACCAAACAGGGTCACATGCAGAGAACAAGATATGGCCACATGTGTATAACCTCATCTTGTGACACATTTGAAAATAACAATCCATGGTTCGGCTTGAGAAATTCATGTAAGTTACGTTTAGATTTAGGATGGGCTCATCTTTTCAGACACATAATAAAGGAAGAGCTCATTTTGAGAAAACAAGTCCTCTTGCCCTAAATGTAGTCAAATCAAACAAGACCAGGTTGGGGTTTGCTTCTTAATTTTGCACTGGAGCTACCAGGCTAACGTAGTATGCATTTTGGCCTTTCATCCAGATCACTGAAGATGGACCTTTGGGAAAACTCCTTTCATGGTGGAAATTTTCATCAGCTCGGCTTTCAGCGTTTACATGTCGAGTTTTGGGTTGTAACGTCTAGATGAGGTGATTTTGTGCGATGATGGCCGTAAGCAAAATAGTGCTGGTTTTAACTTTACTAACAGGACTTTTTTACATGTGTAAACAAATACACAGCTCCTCTCCCACTATTCAGAAAAACAGAGGAATCAGAACAGAGGTCTACTCTACACAACAAACCTTTCCTATCTGCATGCCTTGATTTCACCTGATCTGTATTAGATGACCTCGCTAAATATATCAGTAGAGCATGTGGGTCTGCTTAACTATGAGATCAGTTAAAGTCAAGGGAAATAAATTTGAAAGAAAGTTTTATTCAGCTATTTGGATGCAGCCACAGACTCCACTGCTGATGTTGCCAGTTTTGTTAGCATACAGGAACTGATAACTGGCTTTTTTTAAGACCTCTGATTGGTCAGTTTTTTCAAGCTTCTTTATGGTTAGGGCTATATCACAGCCTGTTGGTTTAGTGTGCTCTCAACAGCTTGTTTTTGCATTTTCATATGGAGGGAGAAACAATGGTTGCATGGATGCATGGATGCGAGAACGAAAAGGGAAAAGTCTAGTTAAAAAAAATCTTTAAACAGTAGTAGCATTTATCTCAAGCTCTGAATTAGGTTACATTTGTCTGGTTTTTTTTTTTTGGCATAATTTAGGCACTGCAGTTTGCACGATGCTAATTGGTAGGTAATAATATTACATTACATGTTAGTTACACTTGCCTCATAGCTCCAGTGCAAAACTAAAGAAGCAAACTTCAGACACCAGTCAGATCTCAGGTAATCTAGTATAACTAGGGTATAAGGAAAAATATGTCAAATAACATTTTTAAGCCTAAACAGACTAATTATACAGACTAAATCAGTCTTGTACTTTAGGCTGGGCTTAAGTTGAGCCCTGGAAAGATGCAGTATTTTTGTAAAGTGCAAACACATCATATCATATGTGGAGGTACCATGGACATGTAAACACATGCAGTGTGAATCTGGAAGTTGACTAAGGCTTGGGCTTGGGCTTGGGCCTCACCCCTAGACAAAGGGCAAGCTCATTCTTCTGGATCTTTCCATCTTTATTTGTGTCGCAGTGGCTCAACATTAGAGCGCGGAACTGATCAAGCTCCGATCCACTGATGCTGGGCTGAGAGAAAGAGAGGAAGAGAGGGGAAGAGGGAGGAAGGAGTTAAATGAAAATCTAAAGCAAATTCAGGTGACGTCTCTGGAACATCTGTACCACTGTTGAATATTCACACACCCACACACACATGCGCTCCATTAGCACTGCTGGAGGATTAGTGTGATTACACTTGAACTAAACATGCTTATCTGATGTACACATTCACCACTATAATGATTAACTCGCTCACAGAGTCATATAAGAGTGGAAAAGAGTCCACTCACCCTGACCAGCTCCATCATGTCTTTCACAAAGCCGTCCACCTCCGGTCCCTCGAGAGCTCCCGTCTTACTCTGGAACAGCAATAACCTCTTTACATGTTTGTCTAGTTAAGAAGAATATGTGTGTGTGTGTGTGTGTGTGTGTGTGTGTGTGTGTGTGTGTGTGTGTGTGTGTGTGTGTGTATGTATTACAGTTCAATCAATTTAACCCTTAGTCACATATGTTGTTGCAGATAACAAAAGCTGGCTGTTATATGAATTATTTCTCACTTGTAGCTCATTGAAACTAGTAGAGTTGGGAATATTTTCAATCAATTTCATATTTGATTTGATATAAGTAGAATATGGGATATGTTATTAAGACTTACATTTGATGAACCCTTATTAAGTGTACAATCTTGTTTTCCAGACATTTAACAGTTCTGTTTTTAGGTGCAAAGAAATTCCCCGAACTTAACCATAACTAAGAACTAAATAAATAACTCACTGACTCACGCACTCGCTGAATCACTCAGCATTCCCTTCCATTCTGCTCGCCAATGTTTGATCCCTGGACAATAAACTGGACTACATGCGACTTCAGCAAACTATCCCGTGTGAGTTCAGGTTTTACAGAGACGTGGCTCTGCGACAGCGTTCCAGACACAGGTACCCACATTAGCAACATGCTAACGTTCTGCTCAGACATAAGCACGGCTTTGACCAGAAAAACCCGAGGTGGGGTCCTGTGTGTTTGCATCAGCCCTGACTGGTATATGAATGCTGTGCTGATCTCTAGTTACTGCTCACCGCTGCTGGAGTTTGCATCTGTTATATGTAGGTCATTTTATTTACTATGGGAATTCACCACCATGTTCATAGTCGTGGTCCCACCCATCCCACCCAGCGTTAACACTAACAAGACACTGCCTGAACTTTACAGAGGCATCAGTAAGCTCCAAAACTCACATGCAGACAGACTGCTTATTGTAAACAGATTTTAACCATGCAAATCTCAAGTCACTTCTCCCTAATGCTGATCCCAGCATACAGGCCGCTCATCAGACGTGCTAAGCCCATTCAAAAGCAGACAAAAACCTGGCCCCCTGGAGCCATCTCTGCGCATCAGGACTACTTTGAGTACAGCAAGAGCCAACCCAGCCCGGGCCATCAGAACAGCAAAGTGTGCACATGCTCAGAAAATCCACAACTACTTCCAGGACACTGCATCCTGCAACAGGACCTGTGGCAGGGCATCCATGCCATCACCAGTTACAGGACACCCCCACCTGTGACACTGAGGCCTCCCTTCCAGATGCACTGAATCAGTTCTGCGCACGCTTTGAAGTGCAAAATTTCATGGCAGCAAGGAAGACCAGGTGCTCTGACCAGGTGCTCTGTCTGACCATGGCGGATGTGAGGAAAACTCTGCTTAGAGTCAACCCACGGAAGGCTGCCTTCAGGAAGGCACAACGTGACCACACTCCACTGAATAGCAATGGCTCCTCAGTGGAGGTCATCCAGAGCACCAAGTTTCTTGGTGTTCACATCGTGAAGAACCTCATGTGGATCCTCAACACCAGTTCCATCGCCAAGAAGGCCCAGCAGCATCTCTACTTCCCCACCACATTCTGCAGAGGGACTATGTGTACCCTGTGTAGTTACATCACACCGTGGTATGGAAATTGCTCCATTTCGGATAGCAAGACCATACAGAGGATAGTGATGACAGCTGAGAAGATCCTTGAGTCTCTATCCCCTCTGTCACAGACATTTATACCACACGGTACATCTGCAAAGCCTCCACTATTGTGGATGACCCAACACATCCCTCACATAGCCTCTTCTCTCTGATCCCATCTTGCAAGAGGTTCCGTAGCATATGGGCCTTCACTGCCAGAATGAGAAACAGTTACTTCTCTCACGTCATCAGAACTGAATCATAAACTGAATCGCAATCCCCCACATACACACTCAAACACCCCTGAACTGAACTTGTCCTAACACAATGCATATATACACCGAACTGTTCTGCCTTAAACAAACAACTTACACCTCAACTGCTACTGTAAACACCCCTTTATTTATTATATACACATTCTCAGTGTTGCCATTGTTTGTACAGCTATTATTTACTACTGCCTTTCTCTATATTTTCATTTTGCATACATAATGACTCTGCTGCTAGAATACAATATCTATTATAATACTGCAGTTATTCAAACTTGTACTGTAGCTGCTTTTGTCAACTGAACTAAATGTTGTCCTGTTGTACTGTTACTCTTGGGTTTTTTTCTTGCTCTCTCTCTCTTGCTCTCTTTGCACTCTGTATTTTGTCCTGTCTGCACTTATGCACTCTTGTGGTATTTCTGTTTTTGTACTTGTGTGTTGTACCATGTTCCTGGATGAATGTTGTTTTGTTTCACTGCATACTGTGCAAATGGCTGAAATGACAATAAACCTCCTTGACTCAGTCAATCATTCAATTACTCACTGACTCACTCACCGATTCACTCTCTCACTGACTGACAGACTTGTTTATTATTACTTATATTTTTTCCATTAAAAAAACAGAGTTCAAGAGCAGTCTCAAATTTGTTTTGCATTAACTTTTGTGCATGCAGTAAAGAAAAAACATTCAAGCTGTTGATGCAGAATGCAAATTGAATCTAAATATAATTTCTTACTAAGTGTGTAATTAATAATAGAACTGCATTTTAAAAATTGCTATACGTAAATCAAATGCATTGTAAAATGACAGTAATGACTCCAGACTTCTAAGGGTTAAATAGCATGTTGCTTTTCAGCCTTTCACACACTTTGATATCAAAACTAGTGTGTCATTTCTTGAATGTCCCACAGTCACACATTAGACATGCTTGTCTGGGCTAAATGTGTTTAAAGTCAGAGAAAGTGGAAGTGTGCCTTCTGTGAAGAGAATGTGAAAAGCCTCTGTTAGGCAACCCACACCATCCCGCTGTACTTACAACATCATAGTGTGCAAAGATTTTCTCAAAGTCGCGCTTTCTCTCCTCTGCACTGTTTGCCTGAGAAGCACAAAACACAAAGAGGACGCTTTCTGAGATGAGCTCATTTGTCAAATTACAGAATCTCTGAGATGTGCCTTGCAAGATAACAGACTGATACTGACATCCATCTGGAACTGCAACAGGAAGTTCTCCTGCAAGGCCAGGATTCTGGTGGAGAAGCAACACAATAAGTGAGTTAGCACAAGCAGTCAATGTAGGAATAAACTTAGTAAAGCACTTTGATTGATTTTGATATGTTTTTCATCTGCCATCTGATGGATACTAAAGGACTGGACATGACTCGTGTGTTTTATATGCTAGAAGACTCTCTAGTGAAAGCTTCTGCATTTTGCAAAAAGTGAAACTGTTACGATACCAACCACAAAGCTCATCCATAAAGAAAGAACACAAGCATGCAGATGTGATGTTACTAAATACTCACAATTCATCTGAAATGGACTGTAGTCATAGCTAATCACACAAGTGCATAGGACCATTGTCTGTCTAGATTCTTTAAGCTGTTTGAAGTTTTATCTATACACTTCTTCATGAATGTACAATTGACTGTAAAACAAAGAACAGTTGAGAGATCGAAGTTTGTTCTAAGCACGTAGGTTGCTTGGACTTTCACTGTGAGATTTCTTTGAGGAAAAAACACCCAAACAATTCATGAGTCTTATACCAAACCTGCAATAGCTGGCAACCCTGGTATGAATTAGCTAACTAATTCCTGAATGCTTTGTTACCTGTTGTAGCCATCTAGCTAAACTGTAGCACAGAGGTCACTTGTCCATGAGGGGCTGGTGTGGTTGCAGGTTTTCATTCCAATCAGGCCAAAGAACATCTGATTCCACTTGTTTAATCTGCTATTTTCAGTCTTCAAACTAGCTCAATGAGGTGAGCTGCACCAGTTAAGGTTACACGATGACAATAAGGCTCTTATGTCAATCATATGCTAATGCTGTGTAGATAATTGGCCAAATTTCTACTTGCATTAGCTACGAACTCACAAAGACACTCCCTGTCGAGAACAGCTTTACCTTCAAAATCTTATGTCTCACATAGATACAACTTCTGCCAGAAAAAAAAAAGCTTAAAAAGCTTGCTACTGTGTAGTTGTTTATGCAGTGGAAGAGTTGAGTCAAAAAAGGGAAATTGAGGGTTGATGATGGGCTGGTAGTGTTAATCAATCAAGTTCTTTTCCACAACAACCTTCTACAGTGTTGTAATACTAATATGAAAGAAAAAAAAAAATAGAGGACTGTGAATACATATCGAAGCCACATCAAGACACATTTTGCATTGTGCCCTCTCACATACATACATCTTGTTCGGAGAGTTGAAATAGTTCAGGCCAATACTCTTTCATAAGCCTTCGGACTTAAAGTAGATTTAATATGAATCTATTACATGAATAATATGTGGGCAGAAAGTGTAGGTTCTGAACATTACCTCGCCAAGTCATTTAGATCCAACCGGCCATCTTTGTTCTTGTCAAAAATATTCATCTGTAGAGCAATGAATTAGGGATGGGTTAGGATTTGACTGATACCAGTATCAGGACTGATACTGTTTATCAATATCGATACTTGTTGATACTACTCTCCATAATTTCATGCAAAATAAAAAGGCATCACATTAAAATATGTGAAATGATTCAAGGATTATTTTACTGTTTCTCTTTTATGAAGAAATAACAAGCTAAATTGTTTCCTGAGGTTTCTGCATATATAATGAGGGAAGAGCAATTGCTACAAATGTGGTGATGAAACATGAAAAGGTATTTCCTAATATGTGTGTACTCTGCAGCACTGCTTCACTTTAATGCAAATGTCTTCTTTGGTATGTACAGAAAGGATCTGATCAAACAGCTTCCCTTACCCAGTTTCCTGATAGATGTTGCTAAAAGCTCACACTGAAACTCTTTTGGCCCAAAGGTGGTTTAAACAGCCGAAAGGCTGATATTACAAGGGGATAAAATAAACTAGGCTTAATTGATACTGTCACAAATATTTACATGTGATACTGATTTCCTAAGCTGACCTGGCGAATCTATTGGTCAAATTATTGCAAACTGATGGTGAAAACACACTGATTTGTAATAAAAAAATATCTAGATAGAAACTGGACTTTTGATGGGCAGCGTATCAGTGAGACCCGTCTAGTCTTCCTAGCATCAGTGAGCTGAGACCACTCGAAGGTGAGGGATTGTAATTGTGGAGCTTGAGGCCTGTGTGAAGGGCAGATTCTGTATTAGGTAGCTGTCTGTAAGCTCTGGGGAATGGAGCCAGACGGTGGCTGTCGAGCTCTGGAGATGAGCCGAGTGATCAGGTGCTGTCAGCCGCCACCCAATCTAACCCTGCTCCGTCTGCCCCATCCCAGCCGAGATTGGGCCATCTACTACTAAATAGGATCATGGGAAAACACTCAAATTGTACGTGTGCGCACACACGCACACACACACACACATACACACACACACACACACACACACACACAAGCCAGCAAGAATGTTATACAGGTATCTAAATTGCTTCTGTTTTTAGAAATGAAGCATTTGTGTAGAAATGCAAAAGTAAAGCCTAACCCCAGCCCTAATCCTAACCCTAACCCAGTCACAGAAATCAGTGAAACGCCGGGATTGTGTTAGTTTTAGAAAGGACATTGTGTTATTTTTATGACTGAAAAGTTTGTGTAGAAATGGTAAGCTAAAGGCGAAGCCTAAACATCACAGAAACAAAATGTCCTAATAATCCACAGGACATGTATAAATGCCCGACTGATGCACTTGCAGAATCGTACACATGTTCACTTTTCATACAGGAGGCTGTGTTGGTTAGCCAGCTAACTTGAGCTAACCCTGGGTTTTCTGTCTCACGACTGTGGACCACATAAACCTCGCCATGGCAACTTATAATACATGCTTAAACTTGTTCATAAACAGCTCTTGGACCAATCAGGGCCTATTTGTTCCCAAACATGGATTAAGCCTAGTTTTGGACTAAATTACAAAGCTAATGAAAAATCATCATCATCTTTTTAGTCTAGGCTCTGGCTTAATCTGGCCTTTTTTGTTCCCCCAAAAAGGCACATTAACCCTTTAGCCACCCAGTTTGTTCTGCCTGGACCACATTTCAGGAGCCCATAAGTAAATGGCTGGTTGTATCACATGTTCCTGATTCTTGAGGTCTAGTGTAAATTCTAGGCGTAGCATTTGCATCTTGAGTCTATTGCTGTTGTTTCAGTGCCAATAAGTGTAAATGCCAATAAAGTGTCAGAATATTGTACATTAATAAGAAGCATGACTCCACTGGTAAATGTAACCTGTTAGACCACAGCACGACCACAGTAAGTGCATAGAGCTGTATAAATTCATAATTTTGCGGTTTATTGGGTGGAGGTTTGGTACATTGCGGCGGTGTCTCATTTTATTACAAAGTGAATACAGCAAAATAGCGAGTAAAGATGTGTCTTCTGTCTATATGTTAATATTTCTATTTACAATCGATTTGAGCTTTCAGGATTATAAATTGGTATTCTGTGACTTCAGCCTGACCCATTCAGACTGATGTCTCAGCCGCGAACAAACGCTAAGCAAAGGCTGTGCTTTATAATGGAACAAATTTTCAAATCAAAAGATGCGAGGGAGATAAAGACAGGAAATATCACCTCAGTTTAACCCCAGCGACTAGTTGTTTTGATCTAGTTCACCTAACTGAGAGGGATGATGGGTATGCAGATAAACAGAACTGCTACTGGAGCCACAAGCTACAAGCCTGATCTGAAATGGTGTATAAGTGTAGAAACGTTCCCAAGATAAACAGACCCCACTGCCTTTCTTATTCATTCTAGAAGTGCTGAAGTGCCCAGAGATGGGTTCATTGAGAGTGAGAGCAACATGTCTATTAATGCCTCTGTAGGAAAGAGAAAGTCAAGTTCATGGTCGTTTGATTATCTGACCTGACTATGAAGTACTTCACTAGTGAGTGAGTAGGCATTCAACATAACTGATTTCACACCGTGAGTACATAGTTATACTGCTTTACATCTGAATGTACCAGTCTTTGACTGTGCCCCCCTACTTTAAGTATTCACCCTGAAAAATGTTCATAGGCCTATTCATATTTTTATTCTTGATATACTATATTGATCCAAGAGGATATTATTTGAGTCCTCTGCATTAAACCCATTCACCCGAGAAAAGCAGTGGGCTGAAGATAGTGGTGCCTGGGGAGCAGTGTGTGGGAAGGGTACCTTGCTCAAGAGTACCTCAGTTGTGCTACTGGCAGTCCTGGGATTCAAACCCACAATCTTCCGATTGCAGGGGGAACTCCCTAACCACCAGGCCACCCAGGGGAGAGTGGAGTAAAAGGAGCCAGTTTTTGTTGAAGTTGTCCTCTTAGTAAGGAACAATAACTGTACTTATGGCCCTTTGTAGTTCACGGTAACAGTCTCATCTGTTTCTCTGCATTATTTATAAGCCCCCTTTACTCTTTACATTAGTGGTCAGACCCCTTAGGGCCACCATTTTGGGTTTTATTTGGGTGTTGAATCATTCTCAGCGTAGCGGTGACACTGATGTATCCAGCAGAGACACTAAGGTGTTTAAAACACACACACTCACACACACGCACACGCGCACACACGCACACACACACACACACGCACACACGCACACACGCACACACGCACGCACGCACGCACACACGCACACCCCTTCCCACATCAGTATAACTGCTATGCTGAGAATGATCTGCCACCCTAATAATATCTGCTCACTAATGGCCCTGTTGTACCTTTAATGAAGGGGTCAGGAGGGCAAACAAATGATGCAGAAAAACAGATGGACTACTGGCTATAATTGTAAACTACAAAGTGCACCTGTATGGTCAGTGGAGCTGATTAAATGGACAGTGAGAGCAGATACAAGGTAGGCGTACCTAATGAAGTGTCTCATTAGTGTATTTAAGATCTGTTACGCTTCACTGCACTCTTAATGAAAACATGATCTGACATCTTAAAACACTGATCTTCAGTCAGCCACAAAAAGTAAATATGCTCTCAGGAGACTGTTGTAGTGGATTATTAGTGAGTTCTTATTCTTTGGAAAAACTTCTAAAAATAAACAGAGAAGATAGGGAGAGTGACACCATGTGCTGCAACAGGTCAGTAAACTGAACTAAAAAAAAAAACAGGTAGATGAATCAGGCGGACCCTCATAACAGCTATATACTTCTTGTTGTAAGAAAATTGGCAATATGTTTTAAATACGTTCTTTTAAAGGGTGGATTTCAGCAGATTTCAAGCTGTGGCAAAGAACTGCAGCTGAAGCTCTTCCCAGACTTCATATGCTCTCTATATTCTCATAAAGCATTTCTCTTGGCTTTTCTCTTGGTGGCCAACCTGCCCCCACACACCCCACCTCCACACCATTTGCACCTCCTGGGTTGCACTCTGAATAATGGCTTTGCTTCCTGCATGGTCCACTCAGTCTACATTTAAACACTCTGAAACTGACGTCATTATGATTGCTTCACATTGTGTCAGTGTGTGGGTACAGACTCTGAACAGCATGTTCATATGGGGTGAACTGTGCAGAAATAGTGGCTGAAGCTGACAGTTTAATGGTTGAAATGAGTGGCTTGTATTTTTAAGCATGTCTCCTGTAGTGAATTAGAAAAGGCTGCAGGACGTGACTCACAGGCATGTCAAAGTATGTATTTGATGTGTTCGATATCAAGCATACACATCCACGCTATAAATGCCTGCTCAAAATGTAAATATCTCACAGTCAATAGACATAAATGTCAGTCGCCAAGCCATGTTTGGTAAATGCCATCTCTACTGGGAGCCAATGCAGGAACATTTCACTCAAAATACTCTACATCCATTAGCAACTGTCTACAGGCCAAGAATTTGAGAAAGCCTTTAAAAGCCTGACCCTCAAGGAAATGAGAAACATTGGATTTATTCAGTTTTATTTACAAAAGACCACCAGTCTGAAATTCCTCATTGTTAATCTTCTGGTAATACAAAGCAAGGTAAGATGCTGTCCAGTGCTAATCTTATCCCACTAATTAGTTTTAAAAGGAGACCATCGATAAATGACCATCATGAAGAACATACTAAACAAACGTTACCATGGCATCTGTGTACTCGTCCAGCTTGTCGGAGGAGACGTCTCTCTTGTGGTGTCGAAACAGATCCTGGAGGAAACTCTGTAAGAGCACAAGAGGACGAAAACATCAAGAGAATCGAACAACACACCGCATTTACAGCTGGTTTAAAAAAATCTGTAAGGTTCAAGGTAATTGTTCTGGAATAACTACAGTGATATATGAATGCAATCAACCCCACGCAGATCTCCATCGTTTAATCATTTCAAGTATGTTAAAGTGAAGGTCTAAGGAAGAAGGAGTGTCTGAAGGAGTGAAGGGCTTAAAGCAGTCTGTTGTAACCGAGATATACTGGGAATTGGCAGAAGAAGAAGTGTTCAGTTCAGGGGTCACATTGCAACCTCCAAGGCAGACAAAAAAAACTGTTTCAGGGACACTGACCGACTTTACTCCCTCATCCTACACTGTGTATTTATTTTTTTATTTAGAGAACATGTACAGGATCAAAAGGTAACAGGACAGACTGTGACTAAGCGACCCCTGGAAAACCCAAGATAGATGTGGCGAAACATAACTTGAGGAGAACTAAAATGACCGCCCCGACGATCATAATATTGAGTTTTCACTTGTTCAGGAGATGCGCAACCTGCTGAGTTCACATGATTTTTTTTTTTATCATATTCCCAGAACTGATTATTCAGTGATGAAGATGGTGCTTGATCACCTTCTCCATCCACCTTATTAACCCTTACTTGACCAGATATTATTTGTGTGGTGGACAATTAACACAGCAGTGACATGGTAGTGATATCAGTGTGGCATCATCTTATAAGTTAATATTCGTAAATATTAGTTAATACTTAATACTTAAAAGTTAATACTCAAGCATCAGGTAAAAAGGTAGACAACAAACATGATTAGTGAAATCTGCAGTGATATCTTTCCATGTTTCTTGTAAAAAACCTCCAAAGATCAGTCTTAGTTGGCTGCATGTTCTAAATTACATTATAAATTGCGCTCATGACCAACTGTAAACTATAAAACGGAACCAAACTGAAAAAAACTGTCATTTTATACTACACCAGACTTGGAGGACAAAAACAAATTCTAGATCAACACTTCTACTCCTATGGTGGTTTGTCAAAGCAGGCCCTGTCGTCTAAAATAGGACGGCATAGCATTCCACTACACAGAGAAGTTTTGATCATTTTTATAGCTCAAAGTAATGTGTTCTAAACCACATTCACAAGTCTGCCCCTCCTTAATGAAGAGCTGTATGTGTTTTGAGTGAGCTGCGAGACGTTTTGGGGATACATTTGTGGCAAAGATTTACTTCTGGTGCTTGTTGGCAACATTGTGCTTATAGCTGGAGTTCTAAACTAAAGAAGCAAAATTTGGACTCCTAGAATGTCTTGGCTGGTCGACTGTATCTGGAGTGAGTGGAAATTTGTGTAAATTAGATTTGACTTTTTTTTTATTATATTTCACTTTTTGGAAATCCTTTAATGTAATTGGAAAATAAGTTACAGAACACAAGAGAGAACACAAGTAACCATGAACTCTATGATTTGCTCGTGGGTGATGAGCTCTGTTGATCATCAAATCAATAGATAATAGAACTGTCCATTGTTAAAGAAAATGGGAAGGATAGAATTATACTGTAATGACAAAAGTGAAATGATGATAATCAATGAATTTGACAAGGAATACTTATTTTATTAGTGTAAATAGTCATTAGGTTTTATTGATGTATTATTGTGATAAATGTTTGGTCTTCATATATGGGTTATATGTTATATGCATAAAAATTGGTATATGTTTATATGTGGGTTATAGAATAGTACATGGTGTGAGAGTGTCAGGCCCAGTGGTATTTCTCTGGTAAGCTCTAGCGTCCTACCTTCAGTTCTGCAGCTGATATATATCCACTGCTGTCTGCATCGTACCTCCTCCAGATCTGTACAGAAAGAGAAAACGGTTTCACCTGTATGCCACACTAATCAACCAGACAACACAATGCAGGAGGCACTATGCAACACAATGCAGGAGCCTCTGTCCCTCACAATAGAGGGACAGAGGCTCATACCAGCACCTTCTACACAAAAGTCACAGTGTTGCTGACTGGAGCGGGTAAAAAGAAGAAGGTGAAGGATGATGTGACAGTGATGGACCTCACCTTCATGAACTCCACAGTATTGTCCAGAGGAGCCTCACGGCGGAATATCAGCAGGAAGTTCTCCTCCTCTGGCAGGATCATATTAGCGAGCTAACATGACACACACACACACACACACACACAGAGGAAACAATAAGAAGAGCAATAAAGTCATACAAGAAACGATGCTACGTGACCGACTGGTTAGCTCGAGGCCCCTTTGTTTCCTTGAGTGGTCTTCTGGCTAGCATTGTAAATGCCAGATGATTTAAATTTAGATTAAAAAGCCTCTTAATGCTCCAAGACCATGACTCTGGAGGTCATGCACTGTTCCGTTCTTCCAAAAGGACACTTCGCAGATTGAACAGAAGACAGGAATCCATTCCATATCAAGTTTAGTTTGTGCAGTGCAGTTGTGTTCTGTACTGTCTCCACCAAAGATGCAAAGACAACGTGAGGAGAAGGCCTAAGGCACACTAGAGGGACCCTAAAGTAAGCTTCCTGAACAAAAGATAAAGTTCACATGCATAATTTCTTCTCAAACACTTAGTTAGGCTTCCCCTTGCCTTAATTAAAGCACCACTCATGTCAGGTAAGGGTTAGGTAAGTAAAGTGGCCCTTATAGTCACACACAAACATATCCCATCACGCAGTGTAAAAAATGTGAAATTCGTTCTCTGTATTTAACCCATTCACCAAGTGAAGCAGCGGGCCACCAGCTGCCCCAGTCTCTTGAGATTTTCTGACCATTTTATGTCCAAGCAGAGCACAACATTAACACTTCCATATTCAGTATGATACCTGTAGGGACATGATGAAACACTGGGACTCACTGACTGATCATAAAATCACCAGAATCCCAGTTCTCAATGCGGAAAGGAAGGTACAAATACTCAGACGTCTAGCTGAAATGTGTCCCCCCAGTTTGCAGAGTGGGATAAAATGGAGAGAAACAGTATCTCAAGAGGCTGGCATCTTTATCTGACAGGACTGATGCTGTTATTGGGACAAGGGGATGTTTTAGAGAAGAAATGGTGCAAATGACTTTTTTTTTTGTCCAGCGAGTTTACATCAAAATTATTATCAGTGGTAACAATTGGTTTTAACATCTGCTCTTCAGAAATATCTGACCAACCCTGAAAGTGTCTGCTACCTTCTACCACCAGTGGCTTTTCTTTAGACTGCAATCCTACATGATGAATCACTCCTTTCCCATCAAACTATACTGCTTTACCCGTTCTTGTGTCAAGGACAACATGGAAATGGATGCTTGCTGCTGCCTGATGCCTTGGCATCACAATTTAGAGGAGGGGGAGGGAGAAGAGAGAGAGAGAGAGAGAGAGAGAGAAAGAGAGAGAGAAAGAGGGCTTGAGATTAAACAGAGGAGACCAGAATCCATTTCCCCTAATTACATTGCTTTCCATTAGACTTGGACCACCATCAACACTCCTGTTAACAAGGTGCCAGCGGATCCGGGCTATAATTCATAACCACAGCCACACAACAACAGGAATACACTCCGCTCTGGGACGTCAACTGCATCCTCCAATTAGATTCTTAATAACATCCTCACTTATGTCTTCAAGGTCTTAATACACTGTTGATCACATGAATAAGTTCTTTGCTGCTGATCCACTTTATGGAAAGTCTCTCTCTCTCTCTCTCTCTCTCTCTCATGCACTTTTTAGCTTGAGTTCTCTTTTCTCTTTCTCAGAAAGTTAACTGTGTTTGGAATAGTTCTGTTTTTTTGTCTCTTGAGTTTGAGGGGTGGATGAACCCCACACTGAAACCACTGTTGCTGTGAGGGGTGTGTGGGGTTGGTGGAGAGGTCACAGTAGTTACTTCTCCTCGTTTGTTAAGTTCGCTCCAAGTGTGTTAAGCATTTCTGCAGTAGAGCAGTAGCAGTAGAGAGAGGAACTTTAGTAACTTTTGGTTATTTCACTGTGCCTTCACGCCTGCACTTTGTGAGCGTACACTTAGTGAGCAGAGCTGTGCAGCTTGTATGATAAGGTGCAGTTTTAATAAACTGAGTGTTTAATTGAGGTGGATTATGAAAAAAAATGCATTTCTTTTATAAAATGTAAAGTAAAGTAGCACCTTATAGTCTTGCAAGGACACACCACAGCACAGCACAAAGTGTGAAATATGTATTAGTTTTCCTGATTTTCTGGCCAATTTAAGTGTCTCCAGTTTCATCCCTTTGCTAGGGTGCCCCCAATCACAAGAGACCACTAACACTGAGAGGGTAAAAGCACATGCTTCCTTCTACTCACGTAAAGCCAAACATTGCATCTTTCCGTTATGCAATGTCACTGGACAGCGTAACACGTTTGGAGGAGAACAATGCTAACTAGTAAAGTAAAATGGTCACGCGTGAACACACCACAGCACACAGTGTGAAATTCTTTCTCTGCATTTAACCCATTTACCAACCAAAGCAGTGGCCAGCCAGAGACGCCGCACCCGGGGAGCAGTGTGTTGGGATGGTACCTTGCTCAAGGGTACCTCAGTGGTGCCACTGGGAGTCCTGGGATTAGAACCCACAACCTTCCGATTACAGTGCCAACTCCCTAACCGCCAGGCCACTAGGTAGCCCAGCTAGATAGGTGGAGCCAAATGAGTGATGAGAAGGAAGGAGGAAGGCCACCCTAACCACCTAAAGAGAGTGAAGCCAGCTGGAGTCTCTTGGACTCCTGGCCACAGGTGTCTGCTGTACTACCAGGGATTGAACTTGCAACCTTCCAATAATAGGGCCAATGCTTAGACAGTTGTGCTATTTCTGTCAGTTTCCGACCCCAGAACTGATCTTGACTGTATATTGTTGGGTGGTGGCCCACTCTTACCCTGGCTGTGACAGTGTTGAGTGTAGTAACCTCTGCAACACAGCCCGATACACTTGTAGCACCACTATATACACCACCAAGCTACTACCATGTCAGTGTCACTGCTGGGTTGTGAATGGTCCACCACCCAAATAATATCTGGTGGTTGTGTTCAGAACAAGCAATGATGAATGAAGAGTGGCTAACAAATTGATAGGTGGAGCTCAAAGTGCAAGGTAGCAGGTTCTACCTTGCACCAAGGTGGGGTCTCTTGTTTCTTGTGCTTCTATGACATATGGAATGGAAGAGATAACTAGTATGAGACCACTAAAGCCTGTAGTGCTCCATCTGTAGCTGGAAGAGCTTCAGGGCCGTTTACCACTTTTCAACCACATACATAGAAGGGATCGATTTTTACTTCTGTAAAATCCTTTAAGAGCCTTTCAGTGCTTCTCAGAAAAATGACTCCAAGAAGCCTTTTTTTTAACAAATAGTTCGTAGGAAACTGTAACTCAGAAGTGTGTTTTCTAATGGACAGTTTGTGGTTTCACAAAAAAGCATCATGGTTCTGTTTGTAACTATTTACTTTCAGTGCCTCAGAGGTCGGCTGGTTTAGTTGACGCAGTGGCGCGCTGCAGCTTGTCTTTTCATCTAGTCACAGTGTCAGCAAATCATCAGCTAACTCAGCAGCACCGGCAGATGGAAGGTTCCCTTCTACATGGTAGAGCTGAACAATACTGGTTGGGAAAGTCACACTGTGATATTTTAATAGTTTTTGCAATAAATGTTGTGATATTTGAAAAACGAAAAAATACAAAATATACACAGATAAACAGCTGAAATGTGGATAATTATCTCTCTGCACCCTTAACAATTAACAATTCTATTCCTGAATGAGATCATTCTGTGCTTGGGTGGTGAACACACAAAAATGTGAATTAAATAAATAAATAAAGAAAAAAACACTTAGGTGGTTTTATGTACCAAAAGCAGCCGTGACTCTTTTCCATTCTTTCTTTAGACCTTACAATTAAACAGGCCGTTTTTGTTACTGTGCCTCTAAGAGCTCAGTTCTGATTGTACTGCATCTCTTTCAAAAAGCAGCAGGGCTTAAATACACCTCATTATCTCATCAAGAATTGCAGCGGCTAAACTACAATAGGCTGCATAGACAGACATTTGTATATGCTTCAGCTTTTGACATCACAAAAGTAATGAATTTTAAAACTGTGGTTATGGCGGTTTCCCTGTATGGACCGTATTTTTTTTCATTTGTTCTTTCGGGATCCTAAACTGGTTCTTCTAAAGCATTACATAACCATACATAACTCTAAGAGCGAAGCATCAAAAAGAGCGTGTCCTGGTTCAGCTCATAAGTGTAGGGCCTCAGGACAAAATACTCAATTACTATTACAAATGTTACTTATTCATATTCCAGTGTACCTTCTTATTAAACGCACACAAATGAACCTTTGATGTGACATATTTAAAGACCTGCATTACCACTGACCAAATCATTTCTTTGTTGGACCAGTACCTTGATTCATCCAAACACCCACAGACCAATCTGCAATTGGTCAAGATGCTTAAAGTCCACAATATGGTTTAGAGGCTTATTTGCATAATGTAGAGTTCTGAGATAGCAGTGAGGAGGCTGATATCATGAGAAAATGACACACTGTGCAGCCCTGGATGATGAGAGTCTGAGATTCAGCAATGAGTAGAACTGTTACACAATATTTGGCTACTAAACATAATTACTTATAAAGAAGGAGAGAGTGTGAAAGAGGAGGGAAGGAGGGCACCTCTTGAATTTGCAGACGGCCATCAGCGGTGACATCGTAGGCGGACATGAACCTGGCCTTCAGCTGCTGCACCTTCTCCTCTGTTATGTTCTCCTGAAAAGTGCAAGAGCAACACGGCAGTTATGAGGACCCCCCAAACTCTGTTTACCCACCACACACTCACACTTATGTTTCACAAGTGCATTCAGGTAGTGACTTTGCATCAGTGGGACTTTCCTTTATGGAGTTTTTCTTTTAAAACATTCATTTTCTTTTAAACATTGTGGTGTTTCTTGTGAAATATGTGGCTCTAAAGTAAGTCACAGAGCAAAATGAATTCCCACAGCCTTCCACAGGGGGTAGAATTAAATCAAGAGCAAAACGGTTTTGTGCGACCATAGGCATAAAACAAGTTCAGCATCGTGCCCTGGGATTAGTGCTTGAATTATGAAAAGGTATTTTAACAGACAGCAAATATACACACACAACTTTCACCAAAAGATAAACACAAAGACCGCAACAATTGGAGAATTCTGCATCACCGCATTAATGATTTATGAAATTCTGCTGTATTATTCTGTAGGCCATGGTTGTTTGTGGGAGGTTACTCTTGAGAAATATTTCACTTTAAAAGCACACATTTCACAAAAATGACCAAATCATCTACACTATCACCACATTGTTTAGAAAATAAAACCTGAGAGCCGATTTTTTCATTTTTGTGACAAAACTGTTGAACTAGTCCTTTAACATGTCTAAGATCTGCCTGCAAGAGAGAGCAACTCTTATTTTAGAGGGCCACAGGACAACTTTGAGTCATGCACAGCCTGAAAACACCTATTTGGGCTTGTAAAATAAAGTATTTATATGAAAACAATTATGCAATTCTTATGAAATATTTGTATATACTGGTTTGTTGTATGCATAGTAAGTATAGAAAATAATGCATGCTGGAATGTCGTTCGAAACAGTTTATGAATTGAAAAGATTAAAGGACATGGGGTAGAATGCAAAATTAAAAAGAGACATGTTCATTTATAGGTAACTTGTTTAATTTTGTGTGGATCTTTTGATGCATTGGCACAGCTACGGACATAGTGGGCCTTCACAAGACTGTTCACAAGACTGTTCACAAGTCTAACCTCAGTTTCCTGAAGATCTACACTAAGACTTCCTGTAAAGAACCATGTTAAAGTGATGCGGTTTTTAGTGCACGAAAGGTTAAAAAAGAGCTTAAATACATCTCAAACAGCTCAATGCAGCTCTCGCTGAATAAGCATTCTGCCTATGAAAAAAAATGTCATCAGCCAGTTAACCAGCGTCTTCTGTGATCACCTCATCTGCTCCCCCTGCCTTGGAAGAATCAAGGCCAATCTCATAGCAAACAGTGAAAATATAAACCAAGAGGAACTTAAAGGAACTGTTTCCACCCACACAGTGTTTCCACCTAATCTCTATATTACTCTAGATTTCCTCAGTAAGCAAAATTAACTCAAAACACACTTAGAACTTAGATCTTAGGCAGTTCCGTAAACATCTTCCCACTGGCTGCAATAACAGTTGCGTCTCGACTGCTTTTCTGTCATCTTCTAAGTAGGGACATGAAGAATTAAGATGTTCTGTTTGGTACATAATTCTATGCAGGTGCAGCACATGGGGATGAGTCTAAAAATACTGGAGTCTTCCTTCAGTATAACTAGTGATATGCATGTCTCATACCTCCGGTTTCAATTTTGTCATCATGTGGCGAAAAAACGCATCCAGCTCCTTCCCCTCAATGTAGCCATTATCTGAAACACAGTTTTGAAACAGATTTCTGACATACCTCACTACACCACAAGAAGTGAAGAAGCTTACGTAACTCCATTTAATGATGTGTTTTTTGTCATGCCGAATGAAGCCTGCTTGCAGAAGCAAACTCCTGCATGCATGTAATGAAGCCTCACACTCACCGTCTGCATCAAAGTGCTGCCAGATCTGCAGAAACCCCGCCGCGTCCAGGTTGTCCAGAGCACAGTCCATTGCAGCAGGTTGGAAAGAGCGGACACTCTAATAGACGACTGAACTGGACAGAGCTGATAGTAGACACGCACACAGGGGAAGAGGAAAAGTGAGGCAGCAGCTGTTCAGCAGCCTCACCCAGACACCGTGTGGAAGTGACTGACTGCTGCTGCTCGACCACAAGCGAAACTCCACCTCCTTTATTTTTTTCTTTCTTCTTTCAGAATAGGATTAGATGTGCCTGAGGCAAGACAGTGCCTTACCTACCAGCTAACCTTAACTGATTATAATTCTGATTAGATTTCCTCATGTTATTTTGGATATTATATATTATATTTGAATCGAGTTTATCTACAACTAAAAGCTTTTTAAATCAATGATTTGTCCTCCTCTGTTTAGGTAAAGGTCTGTAGCACAGCTAGTTTTATTTATTTAGTTCATTTCTTTATTCTCTCATCCAGTCGATTCCCAGGAGTAACAACTTTGACCAGAAAGTTGACCAAAACACTCACCGAAACCTGTTACAACTATTACTTGATCACATTAATTTTCCACAGTTGTTAGCTTTCACAATTGTGTGTGTACACAAACCGAATGTGAAAGGGGTGTGTGTGCATATATATATATATATATATATATATATATATATATATATATACACACATATACATACATATACATATACA
>JBBPCZ010124910.1:13166-25305 GCA_037974445.1 Brycinus macrolepidotus | reverse complement strand
AGAAAGAAAGAGACACACACACACACACACACACACACACACACACACACACACACACACACACACACACACACACATATACGTAACAGAGAACTCTGGTAATACCAAAGGCGAAGATGTATGCATTTATGTAAACAATACATAGTGTACAGACACTGTCATAACGGAAAGTCTCTGTATGTATGCGAGTGTATTTGTGCATGTGTACCTTGCTATAGCTCCAGTGTTTGGACCCTCTAATGAGTCCGGCGATAATCTCAGCCACACACCTCTGTTTGCTCTCGTGTGTGTCTGCCACCAGCCGCTCCATATGAGGCTTCAGCACAGGCAGGAAGGTGTCGTCAAAATTCCGGAAAAGACCCTATCGCAACACCCAAGATGCAGTCAGAAGTGTCTGAAGTTCGCCTTTTTTAGTTCTGAATGGAAGCAATGAGACTAACGTAGCTAACACCAGACAGTGCTCTATTTTAACAACCAATAGACAAATATGTCACCAATTTGAAACACTGAAGTCCAAACGGAGTAAATCCATTTTTGGAAAAAAAAGTGGTGAACTTTCACATTCAGCATAACACATTTGACTTTACCTTCCCAATACTTTTGTAGAATTTATCTTTTTTGTTTTTTATCCTCTGTGTATGTGTATGTATGTATGTATGTGTGTGTGTGTGTGTGTGTGTGTGTGTGTGTTTTAGAATCTGCCATCTTCACCTTAAACAGGCAGAAGCGGCGAGGGCTGAATTTGTCCTTTCCCTTCCGGTCCTCCAGAGACAGATACTGAATAAGCTGGTTTACGAAGACGGGGTCGGAGAAGTGATCATAGATGATCTGCTCCCTCTGAAGCAGAGTAAACACAGAAAGATGTACACATATTTATTTGTCCTCAAGATTTCCTCATTCCACCACCAGGTTTCCTTGTCCTCTTTCCTCTGTCCAGATGTCACCCCTAGCACCTTTATAGCTGTCTTCCTTACTATATATAATGGTTCTATATATCACCATTGCCTTTTCTAAAGAACCCCTTTTCTAAAGAGTGTGGCTGCTGCTTACCTAGTTAGTGAGATAGGTAAGTAATAAAGCTTATTGTGGTAAAGAAAAGAAAGTTCACAACTGTGGAAATAACACCTCCAAGACATCTAGTCCTAGTGCGCGCAAGACTTAATTAGCCAATGCTTGCCGTGGTGTGCTGTCAGTTGTTAAAGTAACTAGGCAGTTAAATGTTAGGTCAGATGTCATAATGGTAGCTACGGTGAAACTGGTTAGTTGGCAGATGTCAGCCTCACTACAGAGACATAATGCATTCTAGATACTCCCCAACTAGGCTCCCTATAATTCAATTCATTCAATTTTATTTATATAGCGCTTTTTACAACCAAGTTGTCACAAAGCAGCTTTACAGCATACAGGTCCGAGCCCCTAGAGAATAAGCCAAAGGCGACAGAGGCGAGGAAAATAATAAAAAATCCTGGCTATGCCACTCTTATGCACACTTGATAGCAAATGTGAAAAAATCTTAAACTGTTTTTTTTGCTGTGTGTGTGTATGTTTGTTATACCTCTGTCATCTCCTCTCTGCTTTTGCCTTGTTTGGGTTGCTCTTCAGGAGGTGCATACAACATCAGTTTCCTACAGAGAGAAAGAGATAGAGAATGAAGAACAGCCAGACAAGAAAGAACAGAGAAAATCATGATAAATATTTATTATAGTATCTAAGGCCTTGTACACATATATGTGGATATTTTTAAAAACAGTTATTTCTTTGTGTTTTAGCCTCTTGTCCAAACGAAAGTGGCTTTTGAAAGAAAAAGTGGCTTTTTGAAACAATCTCCAGGGCAAATTATTAAAAACATCTCATGCTGAAAAACACAGCTTTGTGAAAATGATGACATCATACCATTACTTGTGCATGGCTGGTGCTGTTTTATTTATATTTACTTATTTATTTATGATATATTTATTTATTGATGCAGTACTAAAAAAATACAGCTGTTTCTGTGTTTCTGTGTTTAAAGGGTTTCTGTGTTTTTTCTGCATTTTGTGGGACTAGTGGGAGATTGGAGGATCCAGAATGTACTTCGCTCAATAAATAATAAAAATACTTCAATTATTTGAAAGATGCGTGACTAGCTAGAACAACCAATGCTCTTCTGCCTGATCAGGACAGTGTGGGTGTTTCAGTGATCATGGAAGGCCTGCTTTCTGCTGCTGTGGGCTTGCTGACTTTGCCATGGCTACACCATCATGCTTATAGGCTTTTATTTTCTGGCAGAAATGGTACTTTGAATGCATAAGCTACCAAATTAATGAGCTCTGATGGACTGGAAGTCAAAACCTGCTGTGGTTGTAACACACACCACCGTCAGTGTTCTCTGCTTCTCGAGGTGCTCTATAGGTGTGTTCACTATACTAGGTCAACAAAGGTCACTTTGTCACATCATTAGAAAGGAGTTGGTGCAGAATTTGATGCGAATGATGTAATGTGACAGGCAAAACATTTGTTTATCCTGAAATGCTATCCTGCAAGTTAAAACTGTTCATTTTACACCCTGCATTTAGTTTACTCCCTCTGAAACATATCCACAACTAAAAATATATATTTTATGGTACATTTTTCTGGCCTTTTTTAATACCTGATTTCATCCACTGGAATTTCTTGTGAACTTTTTTCAGGGTCTGACAAATGGGCAAAGGGTTGTGGGAAGCCTATCGCCCGGAATTTTTAAATTTGTCAGAATGTGGGCTGTATAACTTGGCTGTATTTGAAAGGTCCTTCTGATTGGAACAGCCTTTAAAGACATGAAGGTCTAGACAAGCAGCCCACCAGGACCACAGCCTAGCTTTTGGAACCTGTATACAAATAGATGAGGTCTAAATCTGTATGAAAGTTTATAATCTGACTGAAAGATAACAGTGTGTGTGTGACTGACACACTGTCCATTAACATCTGCAGTGAATGTGCTGCATGTACACTACCGTGGCCAGGTGGAGTAACCCCAGTGTGTTTTCTCTATGAAGCAGCAGTTGTTCCAGTCCTGCTGAGAGCGTGGCAGTTTGCTGCTGTTGTACTGTAGCCACTGGTTATCAGGCCTGTCTCCTGCCACCATCGAGTCTAACTGTTTGTCACCACCTAACACCAGCACACACAGACAAATACACACGAACAAGAAGAAAAAAATATCAGAGATACAGATACAGACCACATTCAAAGGAGTAATTAACAGGAACACTGGAAATAAGAATTGTTTTATGGTGCAGAAGTGCAATTTAAAGTAAAATTTGATTAGCGTAAAATAATCATTCAATAGTTCACATGGCTATGCCCACATTTATAAAATAATAATGGATCAGATCACCTGAATTATGTAATGTTATTGATAAAATGTTCAGGTTTTCACACAACCCATAATATAGATTTTTTGGAGAGAAACACACTTCATATCAGCATTTTTGTTATAGCTGCATTGTTGTATGTTTATATGTCGTCTGTAGACAAGCTTTAATTTTACAGTACAGAGATGGAGAAACACTATAGTGGGCAAGTGGTTTCACATAGCCATGTATACAGTGACATGATCAGCAATCTAGTTATCTTTATACACTGATAAGCCACGACATTAAAACCACTGACAGGGGAAGTGAATAATATTATTTATTTCATCATCATGGCACCTATCGAAGGGGTGGGATTTATTAGGTAGCAAGTAAACAGTTAATTCTTAATTCTGTGTTAGAATCAGGAAAAACAGTCAAACGTAAAGTTATGAGCGACTTTGAGAAGAGCCAAACTCTGATAGCTACATGACTAAGTCAGAGCATCTCCATAACAGCAGGTCTTAAGGGGTGTTCCTGGTCTGCAGTGGTTAGAACCTACTAAAGTGGTCCAAAAAATGACAATCGGTGAACTCATGACTGGGTCATGGTCACCCAAAGTTCACAGGGAATAAAGGCTAGTCTGTCTATCCCACAGAAGAGCTACTATAGCACAAACTGCTGAAAAAACTGCTGGCTATGATAGAAAGGTGTCAGAACATACAGTGCATCAGTGCTTGCTGGGTATGGGTCTGTTCAGCCACAGACGGTCCACTGGTGAAAACACCTATTTGAGCATCAGAACTGAACCATGGAGAAATGGAAGAAGGTGGCCTGATCTAATGAATTGGATGGCTAGGTGCAATGCTTATCTGAGGAAGCCACTGAAGGCAGTTTGATGCTCTGGGATATGATCTGGAAACCTTGGGTCCTGGGATTCATGTGAATATTTGACACATACCACTTATCTAAACACTGCTGCAGACCAAGTAAATTCCTTCATGGCGATGGTATCTGCTAATGGCAGTGGTCTCTTTCAGCAGGATAATGTGCCCTGCCACACTGCAGAAACTATTCAGGCAAGGTGTTGACTTAGCCTCCAATTTCTCAGATCTCAATCCGATGGAGCATCTGTGGAACGTGCTACACCAACAAGTCCGATCCCTGGGAGCTCCCCATATTGCCACTTACAGTCCTTAAAGGATCTACTGCTTAAGTCTTGGCACCAGATACTTCTACACTTATAGAGGTCTTATGGAGTCCATGCTTAAATAAGTCAAAGCTGTTTTGCTCGCACAAGTGGATCTACATAATTTTAGGCATGTAGTTTTAATGTGATGGCTGATCAGTGTATATGCAGCGACCTAACTGACAGAGGCTTTGGTCTCACCAGATAAAGCAGTACCCTCTTGTGGATTAAGAAAGAAATGCCTTTTGGTAGGTTATTGAAAAATGGGTTTAATAAAATATCATTTAAAACCCAAAATATTTCAATATTTTACTGTAACCATTTTCCTTCCCATACTGTTCATCACCTGTGTACCTAATAAACAGCCAACTTAGTGTATACTAACGTTCATACTTACACGATTCCAAAGAAGTTTTAAGCACAGAGATGTCGTAAGGATTAACCAGCATCTTCCTATGAGGTCTCTTCAGCTGCTTTAAGATGCCGGCTAAAGCTGATATTGCAACCTAGAACATGAAGAACAGAGCACATGAAGCCATATATGATGAAGCATGTATGAGTACATATGTATATAAGTACATATAAGTGTGTTTGCCTGACAAAATATCTGGCAAGAGAACCAGTGACTTTTAAGTTTACACACACACACACACACACACACACACATACACAAACCTTGCGGACCAATAGGGAATCATGGTTGAGACTTTGAACAAAGAAGAGGACAGCACGAGAAGGGACAGGGTAGTCATCTCTAAGCATCAGGGACAGGAAGCCAATGGCAATATGCTCAAACTTCCAGGCCCTAAAGGAGAGAACATGTGACTGAGACACATGTACATGCAAACACACACAAATAAAAGATAGCAAATGTATCTAGTAATTATGCATTTGTATGCATATACATTTGCAGTCAAAAGTTTGGACACACCTTTACTTTTGTGTAATCTACTGCCACTTTAACTCCACCATTAAAATCTTAAATCAGCTAGTTACAGATGTGTCCTCCCAACAAAAGCTGTCACTGACATCATGTTCCCCTTCAGACAGATACTATCATTCACACAAGCAACTACCCAAACAATCCTCAGCTGCCTTGCACATTTCTTTCTCACGAGCATCTAAAATAGCTAGATGAGATATTGCTGAAGATATTCAATAGAATATATTGCATAAAGAATAAACAAATTATAAAACAAGAAAATGATTAAAAGACAGAGAGAAAATGGCATGCCTAATAACTGTACAAGACCTGGTAGACCACCGTCCCCATCGGATAAACAGCACTTAAAGCTTTCTTTTAGAGAGAGAAAATCAAGCTCCACTCTTCAGATATAAAACAAAATCCATATGTTGAACTGTGAAGGCAACTTATCACTGTGAGTCTGAAAGAAAGTGCAGCTACTCTAGAAGCTGTTACTGAGCTTTTGCACTGTTATTTCCACTAAAAGACTGAAACTGGACGTCTGAGGTGTGGAGGAAGGTTATATGGACTAAATTTGTAATTTGGGTTTCTTGAAAAGGTCTCTAAGACTCTGGATGTGTTTGGAGCTGCAAATTTATCTCCTGAAAAATATGGAAGCTGTAATAACAGCAAAGGGTGGACATAGTAAATACCGAATACATTAATATTAAATTTCGCTATTAAGGCTTCTGTGTAATTTTCTGTTAAATCTGACTAAATTTACTAGAATTGTTTAAAAATGAAAGAATGATCTCTGACCTGTGCTGTATGTATGAATTTATTTCCTAAACAAATATGCTATATTTTTGCAGACTTTTTTTTTTTTTTTTTTAAAATTCATGTCTGCTATTTCACAGTAATGATGTGATCACTATTACTCTGAACTGTAAAAACAGTAGACTGAAATCCCTTAAGCAGGTGTGTTCAAACTTTTGACAGGTATTATATGCTTGTATATAGGTGGACAACATACATATTTCTGTCACTGAGGCAGTCCAATAGATCCTTAACTAGCTTCTCGTATTTTCTGTGGAAGCAAAAAAAAGAGACAAGCAAGAAAACTTCAAAAAACAAGCAACATTCATTAAATTCATAAAATGAATCTGTGCCTAACTTCTAACTTGTAAACGAATTCATTCATGTGGAATTAGTGAATACGGTACTTGTGCTGTCACTAACAGTTTTGTGCACTCAATGACATGTACTGAGTGTACATGTTTCGACTCACTCCATCGAGTCTCTATTCTTCTCCTCTTGTCTCTGAATGCCCTCCAGCTCCTCCTCTTCTGTGGCCGCACAGAGGCTTGGCACTGGGTTAGTGGAGTTCAGCACCTTCATGGCCACATCCACACAACTCTGTGGAATCTGTCCAATCAAAACGCATATATTAGCTGTCTGTCTGTCCATCCACCCACCCATCCATCCATCCATCCAACTATCTATTGATCAATTTGTCCATCTATCCTCCCGTCTATTTGTCAGTTCATCTTCTATCTAGCTATCCATTAGTCTACAAACATTACTTTGCAAAAGTTTGGGTAGCCCTGGTCAAATGACGTTTTACTGATTTACTTTACCTTTACTGAGAACACACTTCTGCGCATTTTAATGCAAAATTACTGTTTATCTGCTAAAGTTAACATGTTGCAACAAAAATTATCTGTTCATTTATATCTTCAGCATATTTATACTGCAGTTTTATTAGTAGAGCTAATGTAATTAAAAATCTTTAATTATAGATCTTCCTTATGAGGCAAATGCAAACTTTGCCACTTTGAATCAAATGGTTCTCCTATCCAGCCTATGAGCATGCGGGTGGGCTTACAGAGAAGTCAATGCCGATAGTCTCGTACTGCCGGTGGATTTTGTCCGCGAGGTCGTCAAAGAGCCGCACCACTGAAGGCTTCTCCAGAGACATGGTGGGACTGAGACCAGAGCGCACAATGGCAGGCCATGTGAGGGATATGCAGTCCCAGTACTGAAGATTAGCCAAGCACACTCCAGTATGGTTTCCCAGCAAACAGTACAAGGCACCCTGAGGGAAGAAGTGACAGAAAAAATGTAAAATGAGACACATTGTGTGTGGGCTTTAGATGTTATTCCCAAGGAAGTGTTGTCATAAATATTTACACATACGACACTGTTCTCTTTAAAATAAATCTTTAACTAGTAAATTAACGAAAACGCATAAAGAAGGCAAAAGAAAACAAAAAAGCTAGATGTACCCAAATGTTTGATGGTCTTCACAGAGACATGGTTAACGAACCATAACCAGGATACCCACTAGTTTATCAAAGGATCTGGAGAGTTGCTTTGGGGGTCGGCATATTATATTAACAAACGATACTCCACCTCTGCGACTGTTAGAGAACATATCTGCACATCAGACGTCGATCTCTTATCAGTACACAACTTTTTTTAATAACATTGTAAATTCACCCGAAGGCAAACACTGCATCTGCTTCTAGCACCATTTTCAATGTAGTAGCGAAACTGCAGTTGCTCTCACCTGAGGTACAAATAGCAGTGAATGTAACTGTGTATCTGGGTCACCTCCCAAGACCTGCCGTTTTGGAGACGCTCTGACCAAGTTGCCTAGCTATCACAATTTGTCCCTTGTGAAAGTCACTTTGATCCTTACGCTTACCCAATTTCATGCTTACAACACACAAACTTCAAGAACTGACTGTTCACTTGCTGCTAATAAATCCCACCCCTTGACAGGTGCCATTGTAAGAGAATAATCAATGTTATTCACTTCAGCTGTCACTGGTTTTAATGTTGTGGCTGATCAGTGTATATAGAGTAAGTCATGGGTCATAAACAAATGAAATGAAATACTTTGAATTGCTGATGGGTGATCTCAGTGCGCCTGGGGTTCAGGTACTCCAGCACTCGAGGGATGACGTCTCGACAGCAGAAATTGTAGCTTCCCAAAGCAGTGAAGAGTACACTCTGGGCTTTACTCCTCACCTGGAAGAACAAATAGACTTTTAATGCATCAACTTGCCTCTTTGTGTGTTTGTGTGTGTGTGTCTATGATTTTCAGCACTTCATTGCTCCCTTTTTTACCCATCCATAAGCTCATGTACATTTTTCATTTCATTTGTACATTTCCCATCCCTCTATTCTGCATGATATGTTGTCACATAAACACACATTTAAATCATAGCTATGTCATATGTTAGCCTATGTGCATTGCACATCTATACATCATAAATGAAGCTCTGTAGTGCCTCACGAAGTGATAAAACAGCAGGAATGAAGACTATGAGCAAACTCCAGTTGCTCTGAGGTCAGATGTGAAATCTCCTACTGATTAGGTAGTTTTGCTAAGCTTTTATCAGAGTTACAGCCATGGTTGTCTGGTTTGGGTTTAGGTGTAAAAATGGTAATATTTTGCTACAGTAATTACATAGGTCATTAGTAAGCCTGTGGCATGTTCATGTTTTTAAAAGGTTATTTAATACATATTTCTTGCATTTTTATTGACCATTTTCCAGCCTCGCTTTATCCTATAGAAAAAAACAGGCTGTTTTTGCTATTGTGCTCATGGCTCTGGACTGAAGCACGCCTTTTAACTTCAGAGTAAGAGGGTTGGGCTAAACTGCTGCAGGCGACTGAACGGAGCTGTTATCTGAATAGGAGAGGGTAAACTGCTGTAGGTTGAATAGCTAAATATATATTGGTTTTGGTCGCATCACAAAAACAGTGAATTCAAAATGGACTGTTTTTGTAGGTATTTTTACATTTTGAATATTTAGCAGTTTTTATGAACTTCATTGGACACTTTTATTTTTAAAAAGCAAAGAAATTTTGCCTTTAAGTACTATGTGTGATATAAAGCTATGTTTAATATTAAGCTATGATTGTTGCACGGGGGCTTTGTTTGTTGTTCTGAAAGTTTCTTTGTTCTAAACATAGGAACAGTAAATTAACTATTGAGTTGTGTATAATTCAGCTTTGTATGTTTTGCTTATTTTTGTCCCAAATGTGCTCTTTCCCTGCCCTCATTTCTGCAGCAGACCAGTAGATTCTCTTAGACAACAATGAAATGATATGTCAAGACAAATGAGACGTTTGCTTAAGTCTCCTGTTGCTCAATTACTCTTGAGCAAAAGACTAGTGATCTCAGACCAATCTCATGTTTTTCTCTCAAGTCACACATTGTGCTCAGATAGTGGATGTAGTGTTTATCCTGAAACCCAACAAATATTTTGTTATGTGAAACAGACTTGACGATCTTTCAGTATACTTTACCTAATACACTGTTTTGTATAATATACCAAAAAAGTGTGTATTTCTGTGTGTCTTGGTTATCTGATACCTGGCTGTAAGTGCTGGTGGACAGTCGAAGAAGGTCTTTCATGAGGTCCTGGTGAATACTGAGGTACTCACAACCCTCCACTGTCAGGTTCCTTAGCTGAACCACACAATTCAAGATCACATATGTAGATCATATATGTGCATGTACAGATAATACATGCTCAAATGAAGAGCTTTACAGACACGTCAGCTAAAAAGCAATGACTTAACTCCCCACCTCGTGTTGTAGCATGACTCTGTCGATGAGCAAAGCTCGAATGTGCTGTTTGCTTCCATGGAGCTGCAGAAGGAGAACAACAAAAAGAGTCGGACACTTGTTCATTCACTGGATGGTCTGATAATTGAATTACTTTTGACTAAGCTCTTGCTCATCTCACCCGATTCTCCATAGACTTCTTGACCAGATTGAAGCTCTTCCAGCGTGAGTCAAACTCATGTTTATGTGAGCCTTTAAAGTGCAGTAGGTCATTTATGATCTGCAGGTTAAACACATAAAAATACATGAATCAAAGTAGAGCCATTCTGACTTCAACAAACCGAATTCTACACCAATGACTGCTAATAAACTTAATTTTTATTTATGTTTTATCAGGCTTCAGTGGAATAAGTGAAGCACAGCAGCAGAGCTCAGTTAATTCATCTTTGACAGTTTTAATAAAAATGAATGAATGGGTTAGCACACAAGTTCCCAGCCCTGGTCCTGGAGTAGCCCTGTCCTGCAATTTTTTACATTTTCCTCAACCACTTCAACTCAGGAAGAGCCTGTTAATGGGCTGATTAGTTGGATCAGGTGTGCTGGGAGAAGGGAAAAAGCTTAAATGTGCAGAGCAAGGAGTAGTCCAGGATCAGGGTTACAAACTAATTTTACTGTAATGTTAAAATTACAAACTAATTTTAATGTAATGAAATGGGGCTCACCTTGATGATGAAAAACAGAGATTTGGTGTCATCCTCAGAATGATCAAGGACATGATCTGTTAAAAGCATCAGTGGGAACATTTCATAAGAGGAGCACTTTCCAGAACAGAAGAGGTCTGATCTGTCTTGTTTCTCAAAGTAGTTTTCCATGTCATCTAGCTAAATTCTCTCCAAAGGATAATGTCCTCTCCTCTAGCCTAACTAAGTCACATATGTTTGGCCATAATGCAACAGAAGCAACTTTTTATGCAAAACGAGTCATGTGTAAACTCTGAGTGTGCAAACTATAAGCTTAATCACAAACTATTTCCGTCACATGTCAGCTACTTTCATTACATTGCCAAAGATACTTTAATACTTCAAAACTAAACAGAGTTGTCACTTACGCAGTAGCTGTCTCATTACTGTACAGATGACCTCTCTGTAGTTTGGTCTGGACATGTCTGGCAAAGAGAATGAAACGGAGAGAGACAGAGTCAGTCATTATTTATAGTAATCAGGTCCTAATGTGTCAAAGAAAGATTATCACAGGGTGACTGCTGTTCTTACCATATTCCACACCAGTGTACAAATTTGTCTCATGGAGTTGCACCATACTGTGGATGCTAATGGGAAAAAAAACAAGATAACATTCATGTGTTACTGTAAACAAATAAAATCTGTCATAACAAGCCTTTAACGGGTGGATGTGTATGTGTGAGATACTCACAGCTCTGGCACCGGTTCTCCACACAGTCGAGGCAGAAGGCTGCCTGCTCCCAGAAGGCAATGATGAATGATGGCCAAACTCTGCAGAATATCATCCCTGATGACAAGACTCAATATCAATGCCCAACACTACTACATTGATCTGTACACTAATTGTCTGCTTTTTAGGAACATCTATATTGTCTTTACCCTCATAGGCCACTTATGAGCTCTTCCTACCTTATACCTGTGCTATATAGTGGTACAAGTACACCCTATACCCTCTAATTTATCAGTCACTTTCCACTCCATTCATCATTGACCAGTTTCTGTCCTCAGGACTGCTGCTGACCACATATTCTGATAGGGGTTGGACCATTTTAACACAGTAGTGAGACTAACATAGGGTATAAAGGTTTTTTTATTTGTAACCAATAATGTTACTATAACTCAATTTCTGTTTACCTAGTTCAAGATGTAAATCTTTTAAAATCTTAATTTTCCTTGTCTTACGTGGTCTCATTGAGCTTAGCTGGATTATTGAAGGATATCCAAGTTCATATTCCAACACAAGTGAAATAACATCAATATGTGGGTGCTCAAAAATAAACATATTTTGTACATGTTTTTGATGACTTTTCCATAAAACCCCCCAGTCCAAGTGGCTGCATGATTGTACTGCACAATAGCTTATTTAATCAGCTACACTAGCAGCTAACTTCACTAAATGTGTGAAAAATGCCTGCA
>JBBPCZ010124910.1:0-10047 GCA_037974445.1 Brycinus macrolepidotus | reverse complement strand
GCAGAACTGGAACGTTTACCTACTACTGACTGGTATGTTAACCTACTACTTTACTAATTTTATGTCTTAATTATAAGTAATAAAATTACAAAAAACGTTACCATCGCTTTAAATTTTTTTTAATTTTTTTTTTTTACAAAATTGTTACCTAACTTTAGAACTGCTAAATAATGTGAAATACAACATCTATAAAAAACGTGTCCAGTAATTAAGATATCTTTGCTATATCACAGATCTTTAGTGAGAATGCCAACAAGTCAGTCTTAGGGTTCAAATATTAAGGTTTATTACCCATTAGCCATTTTAGTTGGATTAAACCTATTTGTTTAAAGCTAACCTTGATGGCCAGGTGCTGGTGATGCGACTGCTGGAAGCCGCCAGGCACGCTGCAGTACTCTGTGGGATAGATGAGGGCTGTGGTGCGCAGTGTGTAGTACAGCAGGTTGCAGGCTAGACTGTAGCCCTGCTTACACTTCAGGTGCAGAGTTAGCTGAAGAATCTGCACCAGCTGACCGCTATAGGGCAAAAGCTTATCCCCATCCACCCGAGTGACCTACAAAGGCAAGAGGGAGGGAGGGAGGGAGAGAGAGAGAAGGAGATCAAAATCATTTTTATTTACCAAGAAGATGCACAGTTGTTTGTTCATTGTTAGGAAATGTCAAAATATGTTTTTTTAGAACATAAAACTTAAACAGACTGTCAGAATAAGTTGTTTTAATTGTAGTTTTTATGAACTACAAGAATTGATTAAACAAAAAACAATAAACTGTAATGATTTATTTATAATAATTTCTTGTTAGGTTATCTGCTTTGAAATCTGATCATGCATTATAAAATCTATAAAAACTATAAACTATAAAATTGTGCAGTCCTATGGAAAAGTTACGACACCCCTGGTTAAAAGACATGTTTCTGTTGATTATCTTAGAGAAAAACTGAGTGATTCCAAACTTTTCAGTCGTAATATACATACAGTATATACAGTGTGCGTGTGCGTGTGTGTTTATGTGACTTTAGAAAAACTGACCTCAGATAACAGCTGTAGGTTCCACAGCAAATCTTTATCCAACTCCTCCTCATTTAACACCTCCTCATCTGGAAACACACACAGCGTTAAAGAAGGACTAACCAGATTCACATATACATAAGAGCGCACACACACACACACGCACGCACGCACGCACACACTTACTGGCTGTGATCTGAATTATGGCATTATAGCAGTGTGGCACAAAAAGCTTGAGAGACTCTGCTGGGTGACACTGAGGAAAGGATACAGTTGACAAAAATTAGAGCAAAATATCAAATCCACCCATCTGAAAACAGCAGAAGAACTTACTCTGTATTTCTACTTGTCAAGTACATCAGCCTTGTTGCTCCAGTGCAAAACTAAAGATGCAAATTCTAGATAGTAAATATGTCTTGGCTAATTGATTACATCTGTAAGAGAAATAGTGTATAAATGTGTTTTTGTGTTATAGTTTCAATGTTGGTGGGGGCATGACACAGTGAAGACAGATGTCAACAAGCTCATCGAAAACATTCACAAATATTGCCAGTGTCATTCTAAAACCTTGGAAAATGGTTACAGTTTGTGCAAGTATAGTAACAGCTCTAATAAGCAGTATTATCACAGCACATATTATTAAAGTTGGGAAGGAATACCTTAGCAGCTGCTCGACACATGTCTGCCACCATTCTCCCAGCTACATGAGTCTCAAAGATATTGGTGGTGGCAAAGATGAAGACCTTCTCCAAAGCCACCTGATATTAGAAAAGAAGACAACAGGACATGTGTGTACTGGTGCATGTGTGTGCTTTTCACAAACTGGATCTGACTTTGTAAAGTGATTTTTACAAAATGTTTGTTAACAAATCCTTTCACTGACAAACAAATCTGTGTCTGTGTGTGTAAAATAACCTGGAATATCTCCATGGAGCACTGAGTGAGGATGGTGCTGAAGGTGGAGGACAGCCCCAGTTCCACCAGGTTCTCGAGATGAGTCTTCTCTGTCTCCATCTCCTCACGAGTTTGCTCTAGAGTGCTGCTGTCAATCAGGGCAAAACACCTACACATGCACACACACACCCAAATTATAATTGATTCAAACATTCTAAAGTCACTGAAGCTGATTTATTATCTTCAGGTTGATGTATTTTTCCTCCTTTATATACACTCCACATAATATTCACAAACTCCAATCCTGAAGAGGGACAGCAAGGTTAAGTTCAGTACAGTAAACACTAAACTGTGTAGCATTGTGATCATCCAGGAATTAATTTGAGGACCCCTGCACTGCACAAACTAATAGCAGCAACAGCAAATGGCAAAATGAGGCTTAACTATTATTACTATTAATACTATTTTATATATATCATCATCGTCATCATCAAGATCAATGTCACCTGTCAATGAACTGGAGAACAAAATCTTCAAACTCTGCTGAGGCTGAGCACAGTTCTTTCTCCACCTGAAAGAGAAAATATTTAAGACAAGTCCATTTCTCTTTCTTACTGACTTTCTCTTCACCTTCCTGAACTATATATCTGTCATGTATAATTAACACAAAGGTTCACTTGCTAAAAGAAAGTTAGAGACTCATTAAGCTTAAAAATGGAATGCGTTCAAACACTTGACAAGATAGGGACAGACTGCCATCCCAGCATTTTGCTCTAGTTTTAGCAAACTAGTAGACAATGCTACTATCAGAGTAAAGCTAACTGGTTAAATTTAGCTAGCATTCACTTTAGTTTCAAGAAACGGAAGTGTACTGAAATCATCTGTAATCAGCAAGGACAAGACAAAATGATCACACGGAGCCAAATTATATACACATTGTTAAGAGTATATACAGCAAAATGCATCTTGACCTTAAGTGCAGACTCAGCACATGTTTTGAGGGTCTGCCGGTAGAAATGCTTAAACACTTTGAAGTTTTTTTGTTCTATGTCTATTTGTAAAGCAACCTTGAGCTTGAGAAATGTGCTATATAATTAAAAATTACTATTACTATTATTATTATGAAGTCTGTGATGCTTTCTTTTTCTTGTATTGATAAGCAAAGTTATAGACATGTTTTTTCAAAGATATCCAAGTCTTACCTGTGTCAGGTCATTTCTTTCTTGAATGGCAGATGAGCAGTCCACCAAAGGCACAAGAGTCGCAAAGGTAGCTATGAACTGGAATGTTATCTGGGGCGTACATAAAAGCATAACTTGAAATACATTTATTTTTTTCCTTGTTTGCATACAAAGTCTGCAACTGTCTCTGTAATATATTAAAGAGGAATTTCAATGTTTGTTTAAAATATAGCTAACATGTAAGCAAAGTCATTCAGGTTGGTTTCACGCAAAATGATGCGGATACAAGTACCTATCCGCCATGAATGCATAAAAATATGCTTTATTACAAAAGCTCAAATCAAAACTTGTAAATAATGTCTATTTTATAATGTTCAGGTATCTGAAACTTAATGTGAGGTTGCTTTAGAGGTATTAAACACTTCCTATGATCACCAACATACACAGTTGTGACTTGGAAATATTTGGAAATCCCCTTTGTCACTATGAACTAATATTACGACTGCACCAACCATGAATTTTTATGTCCGGTTAGGAATATGATTTCTTTCCAGACAAACTGGCCTCTTTTAATCCCTGAAGCACACACTGTATGGCCTATGTGAACACATGGAACACACTAGTATCAGTGCTACTTAACGATTGGTGTCTTACAGTCCTACAACCCAACGGCCATCTCAAGTATAAATGTAATTGTTTTCTTTAAATGAATTTTAAATAGTATTTTACAAAATCTTTCTTGAGTTGAAGTGAATGCGTTAGAGTGGGGGAAACACTAATATCTGCTAGACACTGTAGTACCAGGTTTAGGAACTAGATTTACACCACTACCTCTATATCTCAATTCATCATCACTGTAGGAATTTCTCACCATGCACTTGCTGAAGTCGTTTGGGTCGACGCCGGGCAGTGCTCTCATCAGCAGTGGCAGCATGTGTGTGGGGCCCTCAGGGAAACGCTGGCCACCTGCCACCAGACTCCGAGCCACGGCAATCATGCAGCTGAGAGTGGCTGTTAACTGGTGCGGCTCTATCAGCGTCTCCATGGCAGGGTATGTCCTTTTGAGAGAGCATACATAGCGAGAAGAAGCCTGTCACAGTATAATGACTAAAGAGATTTAATCCAGTTTTGGTAGATGGGGCAATCCACAAATTCTACACTGGTGTGGTACTGCCCTTTTATCTTTACCACCAAGTCAACAGGTTTAATGTAATAGTCTCTACCTTATCATGAGAATATACACACACACACTAGTGGTTGCATAGGCTAGTCAAGTAATGAATCTATGAAATGAATCTATGAAGGATAGTGTGAACCAGCCCTTTATCTGGTCCTGGAAGGCTACTATTTATTGATTCCAACAGACTCCAAAGTGTTAAATAGCCATGAAAGGGAATATTCTGAAATGTGTGGTTTTAGCCTGCAGTTTACATTACACAGTCTGGTTAACTTTGTGAACCGAGTATCTAAGCCTACGACTAGCTGAAATAGAGCAAAAACTGCAATGCAATTACTGAAAATACAGATAAAATCTGCATTATATCACAGATACTGGACAGCTACTAAGCTTATATAATCATATACTAGTGTACTGTAATTATCAATTTATAGTAATTTCTTGATGTTATCTGCCTGTGATTTAATCACCAAGTTTCAAATACAAGGCATTCTGAAATATATTTTATAGTTTTATATCTTTCTTAGTCCTTATAAAATCCTCATTCTGGACACATTTCTTTTAATTTTTTTACAGCTTCCTACTAATTATCTGAAACATATGAAGTTGTAGAGTAGAATCCTAACAGAACTATATTATACATGTACCTCCAACAAAAAATTTTTTTCATTAAAAACAGTGAATGTCTTAACTGAAAAATGAATGCAGGTATATGTATTGAATTTGAATGCTGGTGTATGTAGAAACAATTCTTCATTCATATGCACATGCCAACTGTTTACGTCAGGATGTCCTTGGTTTTCTATAACTGTGGAAACACTGGCTGCCCGCAATTATAAGAAAAACACCAAAATCATAAATACACATACACACAAATGTGAATCTGCTCACACATGCACACTCACTTGTCCAGCAGTGGGGGGATGACTAGCTCTGGTCGGAGTAAAGCCAGGTTCTGCAGAGCCTGAGCTGCCTCCAGGCTGCCAGTCTTACTGAACATGGCTAACAGGACAGGCTGCTTAATGCAGGACACAAATTCGGTGATGTCCTGCTCACTAAGCCAGTGGCTCTCTGGCACTGGAGGCAGCCAGGAGGGATTCCGGTAGCGCTCACGATGCAGCCGCCGCACTACACTTGCTGGCAACCGCTGCAGGAGCTTCATCAACTTCATCTGGAAAACAAAGATAAACTTGTTATACTCAAAGTGTTGATTTATGTGCTAAATATAAAATTACAATGCATAGCACAGAGTCCTCACTTCTAAAGGATCCATACTTTAACGTTTTGACCATAACATCTTTCTTGAATTTTTTTCCCACTGAAGTCAATCTAGAATGACTGTGTCTTTTGACCTAAAAACAGCCATAATTCACCAAAAGCCACAACTTATTACATTCAAAGAGAATGTATGGGCTAAAGTGGTCTAGACTGAATACAGTACTGTGCAAATAGAATAAATGCAAATAAACAAGAAAGAAGTAAAAAGTATATTTTTCTAAAAATCATACATCTTATACATATAAACATAAAATCATTATTTACTGCATTAAAGTTATTTGTGTTTATTCTAATAGCAGCGTTTGGAAAGAAAAGAAAAGAAAAAAAAAACACTTGCTGCCCAGTATTCTCAGTTGCCTAAAACTTTTGCCATGATGAATTTGAAACAGGCTGTATGGACAGGGAGAGTGGACGCTACATCAGAAAGCTTTAACAACATTCACACAGTTTGGTCAGACAGAAGTCCAAATAGTAGACACAACTACAGCTCTAGCTGAATTTGAAAACATTTGAAATTGTGATTAGTGAAGTTTCAGTGTCTGTTCAAATGCTTTCAATGTGCGAACATACATGCTTCTTTATAGGTGAAAAGATTCAGTCATTCATGCTTTGAGATACAGTTCAAGTGTATAGTTCTCAGCTCAGTGACTGAAATTCATGGGTCTTTAATATTTGCATGGGGACACTGTGCAAAATCCAAATAATAATAATATTTTAACTTATTTTATCTTACTGTAAAATGTACATATGCATGTTTTTAAAAGTATTCAACAAATTACAAAATTACATTTACAGTGCTATAATGTTACTTATATTTATTTTTATTTAAATTCCGTTACATGTTAATTTTACTATTTATATTTAGAAATCAGAATCAGAATCAGAAAACTTTATTGATTCAGGAGAAAATGATGTTGCATATATAATGTTAACAATATACATTTATATGTATGATTTTCTTTCTAAATATTGTATTTATATTACTTTTTAATATGTGATCTATGCTATTTATGCTTACAAATGTTATTTACATGTATAATGTCATTTATTGTGACGCTGGCCTGTAAAGGGGCAATAACAAAATGGCTAGAAAGGCAAACAAAGGCCCAGAAACAAAAAACCCGGAAAGTTTCAGTTTTCAGTTCAGCTGTCCTTTGTTAGGGGAGGAGCCTGAACATATATTCTGGGACTCCAACGTCACATTAGAAATTTTTATATTTATAGCATTATTACATTATTTCAAAGTGTAAGTTGTTTCTATGTCTATGTTATTTCTATCTCCACGTACGCATTATGTTTTTTGCCCCAGTGTTTTAAAGGGCAAAAATGTTGAAAACGGAGGCATTTGAATAATATAATCACTGACCCAGGATGTCTCACTACCCCATTCAGTCAGATACAATGCCATTCTTTGCCATAAACAAGAGACTAAGCAGAGCCTACAGACATAAACAACATTCATCTCTGTGTAAACATTATGCCACTTGGCAAATCCCTCATATCTTTTTTCCAGTACTCTTCTTGTAAAGAGTGGCACCATATGCCACAAAGTCACCAATCATACAGCGCTGTCAGCCCTCCAGGCAGACGAAACACAGGCCAGCCCAGGCCATCCCACCAACAACTGAGAGTGGAGAATAGAGCACACAATGGCAACGGCAGGACAAAGCATTTACAGGCAGAAGAGCAAAGCATGGACAGCTGGAAGTCTCCCTCAGACAATATAAACTACATGTGCGCAGGGGAAGGCTAACTGTAGCCTGATAGTGGTCTATGAGGAGATGACTCTAGAAAAAGAATGGCATGCACTGAGGAAGAGGACCTGACCTTTCATTCAGCCACAACAGTGGCCTCACTTTGTGTCATCGCAGTATTTTAGTACTGCTGAGGGCATGTCTGGGTGGTTTTTTTTTTTGAAGGATAAACTGTGCAAAAGTCTTGATGATGACGGCTGAAAGGAAATTAATTCTGTGCATTCCACTGCCATAAATTACCCTAATGACTATAAGAAATGGTGGCACCATAATATCTAAATAAATAAATACATACATAGATTTCAAAAGTTTGCAGTCACTGCAATATTCAATGTTAAAAACATCTACACTGAAGATGATTGTAATATGATGCTATCTTATGTTTGATAGGATGCACCCAGATGCCTAGTTTTGTTTACTGCCTGGTGTTTATGACAGCCGGTAAATGAGACAATTGGAAGACAGTGAGATGCGTATTGACAATACAGTTTTGATACACTGTCTGAAATCTTTTTGATACAAGTCGTGATCAAATCTCAAGGCAGATAGCTTGACAAGAAATGAAATCAATAAGTACGCTGGTTATAATTCAAACATTTTGAATATTGATACAGATACCAATACAGATACCTTGACTTTGATGCAGATTCCTGAATTAATTTTTCGAAAGCCTTCTTTTACATTACAAAGCAAAACTGGTTAGATTGAAAAAGAAATGAGTGTGTGGTGCTGGAAGTGTGTATATTTACTGACCGCAACAGACTGTACACTAATCAAGAAGTGCTGACGTTAACATTCTGAATAAAACAACTAAAAATCTTGTGTCTAGTTATAACACACCATTTATAACATACTATTTCAATTAACATTATGTACAGTATTACTGATTGAAAAAACACCTATTAATATGAGAAATTAATCCACAGGGACTCACCAGCCATCGCCCATGGTTAGAAGGATGGAAGAACGAGGAGATACTGTTAAAAAGGCCACTCAGTTGTGTCTGGGCCTGTTTGCTTGGCCCTCCCTGAAATACAAGTGCACACATAGACACACACATTGACTATTGTAAAATTCATTATGTACTTTTCGTTGTTTTATATTGTATTTCACTCAGTGTTTCCTGCACTGAGAAGGGACTACTAACCAGTAAAGCTGTAATCCAGATGACCACATGACTGATGTCATAGGCATTTGTCTGGTATCGAGACACAAGTGTCTGACTGGATCCCACCGGAAGATTGAAACTTCTCAGGATCCTTGTGAAAATCTGAAAGCAGGGGTTTAATTAGAATAGCTAAAGTTAACAAGGCCTTTCAGTCTACAGATTTATTCCATGGCAACACCTCCAGGGGCTGGAAGATCTACTCATGGACTTTCATGAGACATTTCATGCAAAAACGTGCAATTTTTTTTTTATTTGCTTGTGTTGCAAACTTCCATTGTTAATCAAAAAAATTTACAATTTTACTCAGATGGAACATCAATAATGAGTCTGCTGTGATCAGAATTCTGTTCTGAATGTGTGCATACATGTACGTTTATATGTTGAACCAAAATTTACAGAAATATCTGTAAATTTCTCACATATTCTTATATATATCAATTTTCTGTTTAGTGCACAGTTTAGAGTTTAACATACTGGGAAAAAAAGAACCATTCAATTTAAAAGTGCCATAACATTAATTAAATATAAAAGTGCCATAATGATATAAACAGTAACTGTGAATTAAAATGTGAAGTGTGTTCTCTGTAGATCAACAAAACTTGTCATTTGACCAGATGTGTCCAAATATTTGCATACAACTGTATTTAATAATTAAAAGACGACAAAAACAAAGTTTTTGGTTTGATAGGCTTAGAGTGTGAAAACTTTCATGTTTGAAATTTTGTCTTTAACTCACTTTTACTTAGTTTTCCTATTACTATTTATGAGCTTCACAACAAAAACTCCATTTGGGAGGCTCATCTTGTTGTATCTGTGCTCAAAAGGTACTAATCCTACTTCCTTCAAACTAATTAGATCACTCGAAGAGTTTTCCAACCTTGGGTATGTAGGGATCCCAGTCAATGTAGCCAATGTTGTCACAGGCCAACCGAGCAAAAAGACTGACAAGATGCTGAAACACAGAAAAGTGATCACAGGTCATTCGTGTCTCCATTCTGAATGCAATCCACTCCACTCAAGTGAAGAAGAAAACCAAACTTTACCATTTCCCATGTGGGGAGATTCTGCACAGATACCCACAAGTCTATCAGGTCATCAAACCATAATCTGGAAAACATGCATAAAGAAGAATATTCATAAGCTGTACAGCTGCACACTACAGACAGAATAATACAGACAAATAATACAGAAGACCAAGCAAAACACAGCAAAGTTTAAGTAACTTACAAAAACTAGAAAAGGTACATTGAAATCAAGATGTAAATGTTTGTATTAAGCAAAAATCTACCATCGGTCAAGATTCTCACAGCAAAACATTCTGATTGGTTAAAGTGCTCACATACAAATTCCAGGCTCAACAGACATAGTATATATATACACACACACACACACACACACACACACACATATACATATACATAAACATATATATATATATATATATATATACACACACACATACATACATACATACATACATATCCATACATATATATATATATATATATATATATTAGGGGTGGGAATTTAACGCGTTAATTGCGATTAATTAATTTGAGAAAAAATAACGCGTTAAAAAAAATAACGCA
>JBBPCZ010124898.1:14934-25306 GCA_037974445.1 Brycinus macrolepidotus | reverse complement strand
TGAGGAAAATGACAAAGAGTATAAAGTTTTGACTCAGCCTCCAAATTCTCTTGATCTTAGACAGCTGTCAGACAGAGTCCAGCCAAACTTGGCCTTAACGCGCCTGTGGCCAGGAAAAGTCCAGCTACACATGAGACGCAGTGTTCCTATACCCTTACTGACATTAAACCAATATGACAAGCAGGTGATCCAGAGAGCTACAGCACCACAGCTAAACCATTCGCCACGCCATCCTTACAGGATGAGGATAAGCGAGGGAAATTAATTAACCTCTCACTGGAATAAGATACTTGCAAAAATATTAAAGCTGATGGGGTTTGATACAATAATGTTTCACCTTTTATGTGCTTGATGGAGAATGATCAAGACCGACCTGTGCTATAAAAAGCGACTGTTCAAACAAAAATCAAATCAAGATCTTTCCCCTAGAAATGTAGCTAATCATCCGAGACATGTTCGATGCATAAAGTTTACGTCTTTAGTTTTGCACTACAAGGCAAATGTAGCTAACAAGTAATGAAAGTTTATACCCCACTAACTGGCATCACGCAAACTGCTTGCCTAAATCATCACACACTCGTCTCAGACCGTGTCGAGTTGTTAAGTTAACTCAAACAGACTTGCTTACTGTATGACACATCTTTAAATAGGAAAAAGGTGCATTACACAACTAAAAATGGCAAAAACCACCACCTTGAAGTGGTACTTTTGATACGTCGCTTCAGCTTGTACCCTGCGCTGTGACAGAAGCTTGCAAAAGTTAGATAGCAAGATAATAATCAACAACTACAAACACACAGAGAGAGGAAAAAATCCAAGACTGTTCTAGATATCTGATTTCCAGAGTGTGTGACGGATCTGTCGCAACATGGTGCCCTGAACTGAATTAATACTGATAACGCCACCTCACTGACAGGATAGTGTTTCACGCACACACGCACACAGAAATACACGCACGCACACACAAACACACACACACAAACACACACACACACACACACAAGCACACACAAGCACACACAAGCGCACACACACACACACACACACACAGTTTACTGAAAGTGGAGAAATTCTGAGAGTGCAGATTCTAAAATTTCAATTCGTACCACAGTTGTATTTGAAAATAGAAGAAGTGACATCTTATTATCATCTGAAGTTGTGTGTGTCTATGTGTGTGTGTGACAGAGAGAGAGAGAGAGAGAGGGAGAGAGAGAGAGAGAGAAAGAAAAGGGTGACGTGAAGGGCATTGGGGAAGAAGGCTGTCAAGATGGTTAGCAGCTGTGCACCTCCTGTAAAAGCTTACAAGTAGGAGAAAAGTACATAAATGAAGCGTGTAATGATATAATACAATACTGAAAAATTTGAAAAATTGTCATTCAAAACAATGTATAGATATTTAAAACTGTACCACCAGCACACCCTTCAACTAATTTCTGCAAGTTCCTTATTTGTTGTCTTTCATGGAATCCACTTTCTTTCAAAGTTGCAAATACATTTTTAAATTTCTATTTGTAATTCTCTGAAAAAGCATTACACATAACACATGAGTGTTAGGAAAGGGGGGCAACAAAGCTACTGAAAAGCAATGAACTGAATTTGCTTGAATCAAATGTGAATCATTCTCATGTGATCACACAACTGTTGCCTAATAAATAAACTAAAAGACAAAACTACAGTGATGTAACATATTTGACTAATGTAGACATGATGCACACATTTCAGTACTTTTAGTATCAACTGAATTACTCAGTATTTACAACGAATTATTCACTAACTTTGATCAAACTAATTTTGCTGCCCTCATATTAAAACTGTTTTTTATTTCAATTTTTATTTTTTAGTATACTGATATGGTTTCACATTTTAAAATGTCAAATGTTCTTCATACTGTATGAACATTTCATAACGAATAGACCAATAGAAATGGTCCAAACTAACTTGGGATAAAATTTAGTGACATTAAAAACAAAATTTTGTAAAGTTACAACTTTTTGGAGGTTTTGTTAAGACAGTGACAACACGTGAATGCTTAGGTTATGAGAGTGAAGAACTGAGGCATGGAACCACATACAGCTAGAGTTTAAGGGCTTGTAACAACACACACATACACACACACACACACACACACACACACACACACACACGCACACTCTCTTTTGGTCTAAGTATTTGACGAGCTCCTTTAAACAGCACTCCCACTGCACAACAAGCACTTATGCTTCATTTATCCGTCACATCAGCGGGCAATCTCTCTCTCTAACTGCAGCCTTTAAAGGAACCATCTTAATTGCTTCCTCTGAGGGCAGAAGGGATTAGATCAGGAGGATGATGAGGATGAAGACAGCTCCAGAAGTAGGCCAACACCCACGGCTATCCCAGGATTCCCTCACCCAAACACTAGACAGCTTTATCCCAGAAATGACTTCTAGGCACAGATATCCACGGCTGCAAAATGAGCATGTTCACCAAGCTTTTGGAGTTACTGCAGAAATGTATTCTGCGCAATAGCAAAACACGGTTTAGAAATGAGTGTGTGCACAGCGCTGCAGACTGAACACACAGCTCCTGTAACAGCTAGTAATGGAAGAAACTAAAGATGTAAATCTCTGATCTCAAAACGCTTAGATTTTATTTTTGAAACAATTCAGCGTTTCATGAAATCTTGTTCAGTTTTTTTTTAAGATGTATATTTTTATTATTATAAATAATATTAGCAGCATAGCAACTTTTTGTGTGAATTTCAGATTTTTTACTTATTGGTAAGCCCCCTTTTACTTTAAGAACAGCAGGTCCTCAGGTGGGTCTGGACTCTGATAAGGCAGAAGCTTCTGATCAGTAGATAAAATGCTGGCAGTTGCTTGAACATGCACTTCAATGCATGAGGGATGTGACAAAAACATCCCTCATGCATTTTTTTTTTTTTTTTTTTAAATAAAGGTCAATGTCACAAATTTGGCTTAGAAATAGCAGAGAATCTGATTTTTATTTTTACTGCTGGATTATTAGAATATTTCTGCTGAATTTCAGAAATTGTTAAAACTGTTTTATTTCCAGTTTTAAATAATAAAAAGTCCAGGTTGAACGTGGCCTCACACATTGAAATTCTACCGTACATTTTTTAACACTGCTAAAAATATTAAAGTAAAAAAAAACAACAACAATAACAGCAACTATGAGGGAAAAAAAAACATGCAGTGCAGTGATATGAAGTCTGGATTGTGGGTGCAGAAGGATCTTTGTAGAAGATCTACTGTGATCCGAAGCAAAATTATGATGATGACATGAGAAAGTAGTGTGAAGAAGATGACCTCATGCATGAGAGTAGAAAGAGAAAGGTCAAGTTGTTTACTAGGAGTATAACAATGCATTAAAAATCGTGATACCACAATGCAAAAATGTGACTGTGCACCCTGGACATGGTACAATGGATCGAGGAGAGTAAGCATCACTAATGTAACTGCACTTTTTATAGTGTTCAACCAGAACCAATTCAAATCATACATCACCCCCTCCACCTTTATCTCTACTTCATTCATCTTAAAATACATTAATGCCAACCAAGAAAACTAGTTGTCCTGTTTTAAGTCTCACTTTCTCATTTTGAATGTAATTTTTACAATTATGGCAGCAGTAACTACAAACTATGCTACACTAAAAACAACTGCTTTGAATATACACAGTCGAAACATGTCAATCTGATTCACATGAATTAAACTGCAGATATGGAGATTTTATAAGGTTTGCGAACTATAATGCTGAATGTAAATGTGCTTTTGTAAAATATGCCCCTCATAGATGATGCTGTAAGTTAGTACTTTATCCAAAATGTTATTCTTTTTTTAACACATGCTAATGTGGTGCATTTTTGTCAAGGTCTGGGTTCTGCTATACATGAACTATTACTGTTCAGTCATTTTTTCATTGAAAAACAGAATATTTAGTTTGCCAGGCCATCTACTGACAAAATGTAAACGCATTTTAAAAAACTGAAAAGATGCAGCAAGAAAAAAATAAACAACTGCTAAAAATGAAACAAAACATGAATGTGATGCATTATTTATATTTACTGTAGACACACACACACACACACACACACAGAATTAGGTAGTACAGAGAAGAGAGACTGAGTACAGAGAAGAAAACTGTTGATACTAAAAGGAACACAAAAAGTTATTTTATAATTTTGTTATCATCAATTAAAAGCTTTGACATTATGACACTATTATAAAATTCGTGTTAGATACGAAGTGCCGGGACGCTATAAGGGTTAATCTACTACGGATAACATCTAACCAAGAGACAGAAAAAAGACCATCAAAGCGATGAGGGGAGATTTTTCTCTTTCCATATAAAGCAGTGAAGCTCGGTCAAATCAGCTTACTAAAGCAAAACATATACAATCCACTGACTCAGCGCGTTTTCCGCCCAGCATCTCAGAAACAAGTGGATCTATGGAGGCTTTTCCGAGATCAGAGATGTAGGTCAGGCATCCAACGTTACAAAACGTCTGACTCATCGATTGATTACCAACATAGGGGTCGAAGGGGAAACTTTTAAGACAATGTTTTGCCATGTTGCCTTTTTGTCACATTGCGCCACATAAAAGGCCGGCGAAGTCAGACAGAAACCCCCCCCTCACAACTGCAGGCACTTGCGTCAGAAGAACGTTGAAAAAAAGTGCCTTTGTGAAGTTTCGTGTAGTGAGGAAGAGTTTCAGTTGTTGCACATGTACAGGTTTAATCATACTGTTAGGTCAAAACTTAAAGGAAAGCGAAAAAGTGGCACCTTCCTGTTTGGGGAAGAGCCTTCCGTTGTCGTCATTTCGGGCATCGTTATGAGACGAGCTTAGTCAAGAGGGAAACTGATACCAATTTAATTTCCCATTTGTGGTGAATTCAGCATGATTTGACACATACTAAGAGTAAACAGAAACGTAGAGGGGATTTCAGTCCACTTTGTAAAAGCCGCCAAAAAAACTGTGATAAAGGTCAGGAGAAAAAAATCTGAACAAACATCAGCAAGATCAGGTCAGCTTTTCTTATTCCTGCCCCAGAAAGAGTGAATTTGAAAATGAAGTGTCCATCATTTTCCCTGATATGTTCAAAAGTATTTAGACAATCCTTTTAATGAATTTAGCCACTTGATGCACCCGTAGCTGACACAGGTGGTCAACTGTACACACACAGAAAGTTTAATCTCAAGAAGAACACTGCCAACAGAACGGGATGCTCAAAGCCAATGTTACATCAGAAGCGTTGGCGCGAGAACGCAGCGAGACTAAACCGCTCTGCAATGCTTTAATTTCACCCCGGACATGACTCACATGCGTCCCGTTTTGTTTTTCCAGTAATGGATGAGTTAATTTAACATTCAGAAGTCTTTATTCTGTTTACAATTTAAATAAACCTTACGCAGATGAAAAAAGTTTTCTATTAACTGATTGAAAGAGGTTTTCTTCATCAGTTCGGAATCTTCCCCAGGTTTAAACAAGTGCAGGGCTGCTGCGATAGTTTAAAATATAGTTTTTTGTGGCTGATTCCTATCTGCCGCAAATTAAACCGAGGCTCATACTGTAGGGGCTAAACGGACACAGGGGCTTGCACTAGTACGTTTTCAGTACTTTCTATTCGTCAAAGCTCAAGCAACTAACCTTGTTCCCTTTTTAATACGCCAAACTGGCATTTTAAATTCATAAGTGAAAAATCAACTGCCTTTTGAAATAATATTAATCAAATAAAGTGCTACACTGAAAGTAAGAGGTAACTAACTATTTAGCACAATGAGTCATGCACCATTACTCTACGATATTTTGCTACAGGTGTAACACCAGCATTCGACTACAGCGCAAGTGCACTTACCCGGCTCCAGTTATTCACATTATAAATCGCAGACTGACAATCTAACGATTGGCCAGTTCCGATCATGTGTCCCTACATACAGCTTTCTAGCAACAGCTACAGATGTATTAAGCCCAACTAGAATTGGGCTGTGGAGTAGTGGAACTGCATTCTCTGGAGAAATGGAACTCCAACAGCTTTATCAGCTCATAACGTCATTAATGCTCTTGTGGCTGAATGCAATACTCAATGAGCAAGCGTCTACATACTTTTGGACATCTAATATATTGTTTCCAGATGCAAGTAAACAGAACTGCATTGTTGTGCCACATTTTATTTTGTCATGTAATGTACACATTTGCTCAATATGACTTCAGAACTTTTAGACAGAGTGAGTTGAGCTGAGATTGGAGGAGCGTCAGATGAACGAGGGCTGGAACACATCACTGCTTGTGGTGGACAACATCTGCCTTATAAACACAGCGAGCACGGGCTGTCAGATAACATTTGCTTTCACAGCGAAACTTTTTTTATACAGCCAGAAGTTGTATAAATAAATTACACCTGGATGTCCCTGCAGCTTTGTGGCCTTTAGTTTGTCTCTAAACACCAAAGATTATGGAAAATCTGGACTTCTCAACTGATTTTTGCAAATGTTTATGGTGACTGAACAATTGCTGATCATACGTTGCCCGCCTTGTTACTTTCTGAACCAAACTGACCACAGCAGCCTAGCGCAGCCTTTACTACAAGATACTGATCGCAAAAGACATATGGAGGTAGAAGAGCCTTGGTTCATTGGTTACTGACTGAATCCATTCAGATTTGACTGCTTGATCAGTATACACAATTAAAACATCAACACAACTTTGTCTTTCTGTTAGTGGCGGGCAATATGATGATATTTATTAATTTTATTCGTGGCATCTCACCCACCTCTATTTTTATTCACATTTTATTCACTTTAGGCAGTAGTCATGTTGACATGATATCATTTATTTTCAAAAAGTGGACATATTTGACTCAAGTCAATTCATTTCATCACTTTTTCTGGGTCGATTTACTAACCTGGGCACGATTTGTGCTCACGAGCTTGTTGCTCAATACAGTACAGATTTTAGCTGGCATTTGGTAGAATAAGGCCTATCCACTCCACATACACACAAAAACACAAAGTCGAACTTGAAGGTTCTGTTCTGTAATACTCTAGCAACTCAGGAAGAAGATGGAAGAATTCGATTCCTTGAGTCGTACAGACAATTTTTTTTTACTTGGTAAACCCCATCCTACAAAAGAAAGGGCATAAACAGACTTTCATACACTTAGATAAACAAAAACGTCATCACTATTCTCAGCCTTTTGTCTATGTTCCTCCATAGATTCTCTTCAACGTCAGTCAGGGTTGTTTATTGTGTAAGTTTTTGCACTCTGCCACAAGCAATACGAGCCGCTCCAACTGGCATTTGTTTGGTCTGCACCCATGACAACGAAGCTCTGGCTGGTCCCTGATTGGTCAGCCTGATTTTTAATGGCTCCGTATGACACAGAAAATCAAGCTGGCTTTGATTAAAGATGTTTACACAGCGTCGCAGTCCATCAGTTTCAGACTCAGTGTGAATGGGCCGCAAGTCATCAAAAGCAAGTTCCAGTAATAAATAATCCAGCGCTGCAACTTAGCACTGCAATCACTGGCTCGCTGTGAATTAGCTCAGGCTTCCACTAAAAAATCATGTGTCCCTGTTGGGGGTACTCGTGTAACGTGGTCCCAGTTTTACTGTCCGGCCCAGCAGGCCAGACCACTCAGGCACTGACAGTGTAGACAGTGTGAAATTGAGTATGTGAGTAGCTTTCCTTATCCTATTGTGTTTGCAGGGTCTCGTTCACATGCTCCGCTCTGACACACGTGTAACAGCGGCAGGCAGCTGCTGGAGTAATGTGGTGAGGCTGAGACACACTGGTGGAGTGAAGACGGGACAGACAAGAGTCAATGGAGATGTCTTTCTGCACTGTGACAGCTGTCCGAACTTTTGCTGGCAATACTTTTATGCCGTCTATGAACAGCCAGAGGAAACCCGCAGACTCCCACACCCCCCCAACCCAGCTTCCACAGAATTCAGCCCTCCACTACACTCTCACACTGATACCTCAACTGTGACTTTCACAGTTTTAGTCACAGTTATGACAAGCGGCAGCAAAACCAAAGAATTTTAAAGAATGTTTCCCACTCATAGCTCATTGAAACAAGCTGAGAAATTCTGTTGCAGATTCTTTATAACCTTACACCTCCTCTATACAGAACACATGTCTGTTCTGTACAATTAAATGCACTCAAATTTTAAGTGCCTTAGATGAACTGAATTTAACACAGGAAAAAAAAGATGTAAAAAATATTGAGTGTACAGGAGTTATGCACAGTTTGTAATTTATTTGTTTTAATTTTAGTAAAAGACAAACACACACACATATACATACATACTCTCTCACACACACACACAAACAGTTCAGATAGTAGAAGCAGTGTGAGTGGCCTCTCAGGCAGCAGTCAGACAAAGAGCAGAGAAAATAATGTAAAGCATTTACCGGTTTATCAGCTTGCTGCTAATAGCACTACTCTAGTGTTCAGCTGGAATAGGCCTTCAAAAACAACTGTGTATTTGCATTACGATAGTGAATGAGGCCTTTACTGCCTTGTTCTCTCACTCTCTCTCTTTCTCTTTCTTTCTCCTTTCTCCCTCTCTCTCTCCCACATGCACACACTACTCTGTCTGCTGGAGAATTTGTGTCAACAAGGTTGAGTCGACCGGAACATATACATTATAAGCAACTGCAGTAAAGCAGAAACGTTCAAAACCTCAAAATCTGAGGTCAAGCTGAAACATTCCAAATCAAAGAAAAGCACTGAGTTTTTTTTTTTTTTCAAGCTCACGTCAAACGGATAATTGAATATCACATTGTATAGCTCCACGTCTATCGTCAACCGCAATGTACAGTAATGCTGTGTTGTTTATCGGCTTAGGCCAAAGTGTAATCAGTGAGGCCTTAGGCTTTCTTATCAGCTCCAGACTTCAGAATGACGTTAGTCCACACCAACACGGTACTGCTTTCAGGATGTATGAGCAACGGCTGCTCTGAAAAACGCTGGTGCACGCTGTCCCAGAAAGACTGGTGTTAAATATAATGCTATTTCACGCAGGATGCATATGGTGAAAGACGCAAATTTTCATCATAATAACCTTCATGTTTATGGTGATGATAAAGTGTATGCAACTAATAATAATCAACTAATAAGTAGTATGTATTTCATCTGTACTCTTCATACCACATCGTTTGTAGTAATTATGTGTAATCACTATACTCAATAGTCTGTATACTAAACAGTTTGTAGTCTGTGTTTATACTTACTTTACTAAACCGTTTTTGGTCTCTACTTATACTCACTCTACTAAATAGTTTGTAGTCTCTGTTTATACTCACCATACTAAATAGTTTGTAGTCACTGTGATAACTTCACTAAATAATCTGTGGTCATTATCTGTAGTCACTGTATTCTGTACTTTGTAGTAACTATACTAAATTATTTGTAGTCATTATCTGTAGTCACTATCCTTAAAGTGGGCAGCTGGTGGTCTGGTTGCCACTGCGATCAGGTCATGGGTTCGAATCCTAGGACTGTCAATGGTACCACTGAGGCACCCTTGAGTAAGGTACTGTCCCCACACACTGCTCCCCAGGTGCCACTGTGGGCTGCCCACTGCTTCACTTGGTGAATGGGTTAAATACAGAGGAAGAATTTCACATTGTTCACACTGTGTGCTGTGCTGTGCTGTGCTGTGTTCACATGTGACAAAAATGGCCACTTTACACTTTAAAGAGTTTAAAATCATTATTGTTTGTCACTACGCTCACACTAACATTACCATCTTATTAATCCACGTGGTTCTAATGGTGTGGTAGTGATGTATTGGCTGACTTGAACGAAACTCTGATCAACCGCAGCCTGCATTCACCTTGCCTGTCTGCTCACACACACCAATGATCAAAGCGATTGATCAGCAGTGAGTTGCAGGGCAAGTGACTTTCACCTGTGACCTTCCTCACACGCCAGCCTCTACTGTAGTGAAAGAAGTGGGAAAGAAGGACCCAAGGAAAAGGTTAAACTAGTAGTGTAGTAGTATATCAGTTCATAAGGCATACGGTAGAAAATCCATCCTAAGGTATGAGTTTTGCAATTACCTTAATACCGGTAATACACAAATAGGCTCAGAACTTCCCTGAGACGCCAACATACATTTGGACGCATCACAAACAGCACAGAAGCTTAGCTTTAATGTGTTGCTAGTGACAGTAGGCTAGCACACACACGTCCAGATGAACAAAGCCACTAGTGAGAGTTATCCTGCAGGAAAGGTACGCTAAAAAGAATGACTGGGAGGAATAGACCTGCAGAGCGATGATGGGGGGGGGGGGGGGAAAGGTGATACCGAGTTGCTAGAGAAACAACCTTCGTTTTTAGGTGTTTTAGGTTTACAAAGAAT
>JBBPCZ010124898.1:0-14924 GCA_037974445.1 Brycinus macrolepidotus | reverse complement strand
CCCCCCCCCCCCCAATCTTATCACGAGGTGCTAGAGAGACAAGCTTAGTTTTTAGGTGGTTTAGGTTTAAAAAGAATGACTTGGAGCAAAAGAACATACATTGCAATGTTTGCTATGCCACTGTTGAGGCCGGTGGTGAAAACACTAGCGACCTGTTTCATCACCTTAATACAAAACATGTTTTTATATCAAGACACCCTGGGATTAACGGGGGCAAAGTTGTCAAACAACTGATTAACAAACGCAATTATGGTTTGTTTATGCACAGAGATTTCCTCCAGCGATGAAGCAGCTTATACTCAGTCTAGGAGGAGTGTAGCGCAGTGTTTGTGAACAATTTTCAAAAGAAAGTAGTAACGAACGATTTACCTATTTATTGTTCCATCCTGTTTTTGCTATTTTGCGCAAGAATTATTTTTTTGGTTATTTGTAGTAAAGCAAACCACTATTAACCTTTAAAAAACAGGCATACTGTTTTCTAACAGATGACTGTTTTTGTCCATACCACCCACGACCACGTTAAGCATGAACAAAGCAGGAAGCAGAAAAAGTTAAAGTAGCTCACTCTAACACTATTACTGTGTATACTAGCATCATCCCACTGCCAACCTTCCAATCATAAATTAACAGTTACAGTAACTGTTGTGTGCACAGTTGTGTTTTGCTTAAACAAAAAACCTTGCCATACATTACCATTTTTTTTGGTCATTTGACATCAAAATAGATGAAAAGGGTGCAGAAGTTATGACTCAAATCTGTTAATACATTTTAAACATGTCTTTAAAAATCTATTTACATTTGAAGAGCATAACAGAACGAATGTAATACCTTTAGACTTCTAAGCATTAATCACAGAAAACACTCATTCACATATCAATTTTTTCCCCATTCCTGATATCATTTTATTTTTATGGTCCAGACAGTGCACATTACAACGGCAGCCCACAAGAGACGTGTGTGTGGCGATCCCGGAGCCAGCACAGGAATCAAAGCCCCATTAACTTATTGGACATTGACGGACACAGCGAGGGTCGAGAGAGCGCTGCAGCTTCATAGATTTTTCCTTAGACAGAGAGACTACAAGACTGATTCTCTCTCTCTCTCTCTCTCTCTCTCTCGCTATCAGCACTGCTCTAATAAGACACAATTGGAATTCAAGAGAGAAAGCGGGGGAGGGGGAGAGAGAGCAAGAGTGGGAGAGAGAGAGAGAGAGAGAGAGAGAGAGAGAGAGGAAGGTGAGAATCAGAGGGATAAAGAAAGGGCAAGAGAGGTTTAGAAGAAGGAGAGAGAGTGAGAGAGAAAGAGAGAGAGAGGAAGGATAACTTTCTAAAAGCTATTTACTGTATAACGCTCTCAAGTGTCTTGGCAAGAGTATCTTAAACTTGAAAATAAAACGAACTGATGTTCAGTGTGAAGTGAAAGAATGTGGGATTCTTTGATCTCTTATTCCCAATCTCACACTCTGCATGAAAGAATGCGTCTCTGCAGTTAATGAGTGTGTATCAAAGACACCGTCATCCTGCTTCACTAGTAAAACGCACAGATTGTGAGCTGTGCAAGCGAAGTATATTCTCATGATCTTTGCTCACTTTAACTTAACAGTGATTTGTTTCATGAGCAGAACAAGAAAAGGCCACTGAAGTGCACTGAATTTTCTTGGTGTGTGTACATCATTTCCACATAAATATAACAAAGACAAAAGTACATGGAAGCAATATATTTTATTCACGTGGAAATAATGAACACACATGGACAAAAAACAGTAAATTCAATGCATCACGGTTTTCAGTGTGTTTGCTTGCTCAATACTGTACTTTTTATCACAACCAAATTACAGTTATGCATTTTCAGCTCTGTTAGATTGTGCTCTTCACATAATGTGAAGAAATCACACTTGAATGGTTCATGCATAAAACTAGTCAAGTGGCTGCACACAAATCAAATGTCATATTAAAATCATTACCATATTTGCTATTTAAATTATTAAAGAATAAATTTAAAGGCAGAAATCCATTGCATTAAAAAAAAAAACAAATGAGGTTGTTTTGTAATTCTAAATGAACACAAGTAAGTAACTGGGTTTGTCCAGATCACTGTGCAAGGCCGGAGTTCAAGGGAAACTCCAGACAACTCTTTCATCATATTAGCCATGTCATGAACATCCATCATGCTCATAAAAAAGCATCACTTCCACATGCTTAGTAACATAAAGAGTGTCTCTTTCTAGTCTGAGTTTTTGGACATCCGCTTTCAGAACTTATTTTGACAAGACTGGTGAGCGGGGGTATTTCACAAAGTTCAATTTCTCAGTTCGATTCCTCAGTCAGGCCTGTCAATGTCAATTGGACAGTTTGATTTTTCAAAATTCAATTTTGGTTTTCAAAATGTACAGTTAAACTAATCACCCTTTACTCTGATGTGTGTTTTAACTTTCTTTTGTTTACTATGTTATCCATATGTGTTATATAGTCCATATATGGTGGGGGCCATTGTTGTCAGTTTATTTTTTGCTGTGGTGGCAAAGATTTACTCATGATGGGCCGCTATAGAGACATGCTACCAACTGCCACATGCTGTGTTATATGTTTCTTTAGTCTATATGCACTCTGAGTTTGGTATAGATGTTTTGAATCAATCAAACCGTATGTATCTCATAATTCCTTTATCACCTTTTGGTCAGAGGTGCAAAGTCACAAACTTTTCACATCGGATCTAAAAATCACACGTTTACATGCAAACATGCAACATAACGTGAATAACATGATCATGTGATACGCTGTGAATAATATAAGATCACATGAAAATTGCACATTATAAAGTGTAAATAAATGAATCCTGATGAAAAATAAAAATACGCCTCACATTAAAAATTTTGCCGTTCTAAAGTGAATGCCCTGATTTTTCTATGTTGGATGTTTAAAAAATCAGTGGAAAATTCCAATTTAACCGTGAATAATCACATGTAATCACATCAGTGGGTGCTGTTAGGAACTGTTAAGGTCATCCAAGGTTTAAATCTTTCATCATATTGGGCCAATCAAAACAGAACAATCCTGTGGCCTTAGTTCCATATTAAATTAGTAGTTGGATGTAAATGAGTCTTTGTTTTGTCTCTACTTGTTATATCACTGTTTGTGTAGGAGACTCTGAGCTTGGGAAAGGTTTATATAAATAAAACTCAAAACTATGATTATTATTATTATCAGCAGCAGAAGCATAATTTTACGGAGGAATTCTAAAATAACAAGATTTATCATTTTCTATACAGTTATTCTGATGCAGCAGGGCAAACACGATATTAACTGGATTTTTGGGTTTAGTTGCTAAAAAAAGGACGCTGTGCCTTTAAGAGAAAAGCGGGCCAAACGCTTCCCCCTACTGGAGGTCCGCTGAGCTGCTGAACTTGACCTGAGCTGACCCTCGTCCCTCCCACCCCTCCCAAATTTCCGCTGCCGGAGCACTGGAGCACATTCCAGCCTTGCCGTGTTTACTGTGTGTGTGTGTGCGTGTATGTGCTGGAACGTCCTGCTCCGCTGACTTACAGTGCAGGCTCATATGTGAAATGAGTGGAGAGATAGAGGCGCTTGAGGGAGAACAAAAAGAAGCCCAGTATCTCTTTATTCCTACATTATATCTACATGCACACATCTACATGAGACACAATTATTGCCATAAACAAGTAAACTTGTATATATTGTAATATATTTTATTTATGTGAACACATTTCATTCAAGTCCACTTTTGAATCCAGTGAATTCAATGCAGCACTTCTTTTTCAGTGCAGAGAAGTATACTGACCACAGTTCAGTCATAGAAAAGTACACATTTATAAATAAAAAAGTCTTGTGTGCTCAGACATAAAGAACTGCGTGGTCACTGTAAAAGCAGCATGGCTGAGACAGAGGCATTTTGTCCTCCACTGTGAAAAACAGCAACATAAAGCAACATTTGCAACAGTATATCGGACCGAGGACCAACATACAACAGTTAGTTCAAGCCCGCATTTGATTGGCTGAAAATCGTTCTACTGATGTTGTTAAATCTGACAACAGCATGTTGTTTTCACTGTACTTGCTAAGTAACATCAATGGTTGCTTCACAAGCTGCTGGAACTACTTTTTGTTGGAGGAAATTGTGAATATCAAAAAATATATACATTTGAAACATTGCTTTATTATTTTTTGCAAAATGGTGTAAAAAACAACAGAACTACAGTGTGCATCATCACATATAATATGAGGACTAGGTAGGTGGTGTTTGGGGGGAGGGGCTTAAGCTATGCACAAATCCACTCTTAAATGACTGGGCTTTTAATCACTTACAAATTTAAACTTATTTTGCAATTGAAAATCAAATTGAGATTAAGTGTTAATGTTTTTACATACAGCTAATAAGGAAATTACGCAACACTATGCATTATTTACAATAATAAAGACCTGTTAACCTGTCAGTACTGGACATAAAAGCAGACACAACATTTCTGATGCATTATGCACTAAAGACTCATTTGACCCGTCTTTGGAATGAGCGCAGTGTGTTACACTGTCTGTTTATAATAAACATCAAGTAAAAACAAAAAAAAGCCAAAAAGCCCAGTGAACTTTTTGTGCCTCTTGGTACTCCGTACAGTGCGAGTGAGTAGGAGGGGAAGGGAGGGGGTGCTGGGGTTCCAAAGGAAGGTCGAGTCCCGCGGGGCGAGTTTTGGCACGATTTCGCTCCTTCTTGATATCAATGCTTATTCAAACTACCATACGATTTGTTTTGACATGTCTTTATGCCATATTTATTCCCTTCATTATGAAACTGGAAGGAGAAAAGAGGAGACAGGAGTTGACCCACATAAATCCAGCATGTTGTCATTAGGAAACCTCATAAGCCCACTTTTTAAAAAATATTTTTTATTCTATATTTGAATATTTCACAGGAAATAGAAAAGAAATAGCCCAAGTTAAAGAAAGTTTCCTCCTTCTCGTTTGAAGTTACGGTTTTGTAGAATTTAAGTTTTAGTATGACATATCAATAGCATAATTTGACAAATAAAATGAAAATATAAGAGAATGTAAGCTCTATAGTCTCTCTCATAGCACAGATAATTTTTCTGTAAATGTGTCAGATGTGGCGGTTGTTTCTGAGAAGCATGAAGGTTTGGAGTGGGGGGGGGGGATGTTTTTGGAACAAACGCCCCATTGAGTGTCAGAGTGAGAGAGAGAGTGCTGTGGGTAATGCAGGGTCACCCTGCCTCCTCGCTTCATTAACAAACACAGCAAAACATAAGAGAGAGAGAGAGAGATAGAGAGTGAGAGAGAGAAAGAGAGAGAGAGATGCGCTACAAATCTGGGGAAGAGAGCCGGCAGTAAGGTTTGTAGTTTCTTGTCAGCACCTGAAGGACAACCCTCTTCTCAACTATAACCGTACTATTATGTTTGAAAAAGTTGTCTCTATGTATCCTGTAAAGAATTAATAAATAGAGCTGCACAGATAAGGAAACTGTAGGCTAACGCCAATATTTTTCATGTACGTTTGTATCTCCTTACACTGACACATACTACTTCATGAAATGTACAGGACGGCTGAATTACATTACATAACATAGAAACATTACATGCATTTGTTGGGGTTACAAATGCAACAAAACGAATAACATATATTTTCCTCAGTTCAGTCGCACCCAGTTCTACCCACTAGCTAGGACTCCCTCATATACATGATTCTACCAACACTGGGAGTATGAAGGATAGTACATGAGTCACATAAAGCACCACCACATCTTTTCAAACTGATACTAATGCAACATTGCTTAGCTTAAAAATCTTCTCTGAAGTCCCACTTTTATTGCTTAATTTATTGTTTGTTTTTATGCGTATTATATCTCTGTAAAGCACAATGAATGACCTCTGTGAATGATAATGTGCTGTATCAATAAACTTGTTATGCCTCAACATACTTGTAGGAGAACATTTAACTGCCAGTTGGTCTCCACTGAAGTCTGCGCTGGCTAGCATCCTGCTGAGAGATGTCAGGGGAGGGAAGGTCACGCTACCCACAATTGAAGCCAATTGCGCTCTCTTGGCCACAGATGGCTGTGGCATCACCAAGAATTATATTTGCCATCTCGCAATGCAGAGACAGTTACATCTCCCATACAGGCATTTTAACAATAACTCAGTGACACCTAAACAATCTGCTCTTCCAGAGAACAAGAAATACATCAAGAAATATCGGTTTTAAATATTGGTCAAATCTAAACTGCTTTTTAAAGCAATTAACTGCCAACACTATGTTCTATTGTTCTACATCTATCCTTTTCCCTTCATTTTTGTTAATCACTTTGGCAATAATGACAATGTAACTGGCAGCATCCATGCTGATAAAGCATTATTGAACTGAAATGAGAAGCAGAGAGAGAGAGAAAGAGGGCAGTGAACTGAACTTCAGCTGTTGAGCTGCTGCTACTACTGTTTCTGTACAGCACTGCTGAGTGAGACAGATGAAAGAGTAGAAGGGATGAGAAGAGAAGAGAAGAGGAGACAAGAGAAGAGAAGAGAAAAGAAGAGGAGAAGAGAAAAGAAAAGTAGAGAAGGGAAGAGAAAAAAGGAAGAACAGAAGAGATGAGAAAAGAAAGGAAGAGGAGAAAAGAAGAAAAGAGAAGAGAAGAGAGAGAGGATAAAAGAAGAGAAAAGAGAGAAGAAGAGAAGAGAAAAAGGAAGAAGAGAAGGGAAAAGATGGGAAGAGAAGAAGAGAAGAGAAAAGAAGGGAGGAGAAGAAGAGAAGAGAAAAGAGAAGAAAAGAGAAAGGAAGGGAAGAAAAGAGAAGAGAAAGAAACTGAAGAGAAGAGACGAGAAGAGAAGAGAAGAGAAGAGAAGAGAAAAAAGAAAGAAGAGAAGAGAAAAGAAAGGCAGAGGAGAAGAGAAAAGAGAAGAGAGAGGAAGAGAAGAGAAGAGAAAAGAAGAGAAGAGAAAATAAAGAAGAGAAGAGAAGAGAAAAATGGAGAAGAAAAAAAGAAAAAAAATAGAAGGGGGAGAAATGAAGAGAAGAGAAAAGAAGAGAAAAGAAAACAAGGAAGAGAAGAGAAGAGATGCGAAGAGATGAGACGAGAAGAGAGGAGATGAGAAGAGAAGAGCAGAGAATAGAAGAGAAGAGAAGAGAAGAGAAGAGCAGAGAATAGAAGAGAAGAGAAGAGAAGGGGAGAGAAGAGAAGAGAAGAGCAGAGAATAGAAGAGAAGAGAAGAAAAGGGGAGAGAAGAGAAGAGAAGAGCAGAGAATAGAAGAGAAGAGGAGAGAAAAGAAGAGAAGAGAAGAGAAGAGAAGAGAAGAGAAGAGAAGAGAAGAGAAGAGAGCAGGAATCCAGCACTCAGTGTGTGAGTAAAAGGAAGTGCTGCACCTTTAAGAGCAAATGCTGACTGGATGCCTCTTTCTGTCTCTCTCAGACGCCACTCCCTCTCCCCTGGCGCTCTCTGTGCTGTTGTGTGTGTAAAGCTGCAGCTCCTTATCTGCGAGTTTACAGCCAGGAGTTTGGAGGCCATTAGGCCAGTCATGTGACACTCGAGGGTCGTTGACCCAGACGAGAGCGGGTGAAGGTCAGGGGGTGGGGAAGAGGAGCTAGCAGCAAAGAAGTGCACCTACCTCTCTACCTCTCCCTCTCTCTCTCTCTCCTTTCTTGGGCTCTTTGTGCGCCCAATCACGTCTTGTACTGTATGTGATCTGCAGACCCTGCAGACATCTAAATATTGACACTACCCAAAGAAGTGTTTGCACAATCAACTGAAATGATTCAGCCCATTGAGCCACTTTTTGCTTAGTACTGTGTATATTTATATATAGTACTCTACCGGTGCAGTGAGGGTGGGCGATATGGGAAAAATATAAAAATCTATCATGATATTTGAAAATTTGTACAGTGTATGATACACATCACCAATTACTCCACACCAGTTGTTTTTCTGAGGCGCCCCATAACTAAATCTGTCTCCTCTGTGTTGTATGCAGTTGTTCAGAATTCTTCAAGTTTTGTTGGTTTTCTGAGTTGAAGTAAGCACACATCCAACAAAAAGGACACACTTCTGCACATCTGAATGCACAGTTACTGCTTATGTGTTAAATGTGTAAAACTCAGCACAAAAATGGACGCTGTGCACTTAAGTTGGCAAAAAATGCCATGTATACGTTTACTCATAGTAGAAGATATATTAATTTTTAGTTAGAAAATCACGAAATGTAATTTGACTGAAGGCGAACAAACATTTGCATATGACTGAACAGTAACACGGCAACATCTCGTCACTTTGTCCACCACTAGTTGCTTTCCATATTCCACTGTTGGAAAAAAGGCCACTGTCCAGGCAAACTGAAGTCCCGCAAGGCACTAACAGTATAAATGTACCCTCAAGGTCCAAGTGTGCACCTCGAATGAGTTTTAAAGGTCCAGAAAAATAAAAGAAAAATAAAAGAAACCTGGAGGGAAGACAGAGCGAGTACTGAGGTAAAAATGTAACCGCAATGAAAGTTCCCTAATTACGTACAGGTACAGTTACAGGTAGTTTTTACTGAGAGTGCACATTCTGCTGTGTTAAGCAGGGCGTGCGTACAATCAGTCATTCTGAAACAACGATCCCTCAAAACGATGAACTTGTTGTCAGTTGAACATTCGTGCACACGCACCAGCGCAATTTCTCTCTGTCAGTGTGAGAGGGCCAGTTGACTAAATGCTTTTCATCCCAAACGGATGATATAAGAGCTGACCGGCTGTGTCTGCTCAGAAAGTGAAAGCAGAAAAACTCGCTCAAAGAAAAAAAAACAACAAAAGAACATGCGATGGCCAAAAATGAAAGAAAACTGTGACTAACTCACTGAAGTCAATTCACTAATTACGATTAATTTACTTATTTGCTTTTTTGTTTGTTTGAAGCGCTGGGAATCAAACCAAATGTGTGTATTCATTTACAAATAAAGACTTGCACTACATTTATTTACAGGCAAGAGTTTGGAGGCCATTAGGCATGTTAAAGCCTCACTTAACCAGACTTTTATTTATTTATTTATTTAAATATTTATTTGTAGAGCAACTATAAATACAAATTTGTACTTGCTGAAAAATGCAATCCAATTACTGGCTTCAGTTGTAGCACATTATTCAAACTCGCTTAATTTCCTATTAATAAACAAAGTGGCATAAATAAAGAATTAAATAACGGTAGTCTCAGACTCTTTCACATACTCTGTCTTATTCTGTGCCTCAAGCTTTGTCTCAAGCTCTAAGTCCGACTCTCTTACACTTCGTCTCAGACTGCATCTCAGATTGTGTCTTAGGATGCATCTCAGACTGTGCCTCAAACTCTGTCTCAGAATACTACAGGCTGTGTGTCAGACTTTGTCTTAAACTCTGTCTCAGACAGTGCCTCAGTGTCTGCTCCAGGATATGATGCTTTATCTTTAGCTAAGTTTACATTACGCGATAGTATTACCGGTTTTCCACTCGCCTACAGTTTTTGGAAATCGAAGACAAAAGTCCCAGATCAGAGGCAAACAGACGTTCAGTCGCTATGTGTGAAAAGACGAGAGGCTCACCGATCTCTCACAGATATCCGACAGCATGCTAACTATCTGGATCTGTCGGCGAGTCCAAATCCTGCAGTGTGAAAAGTTTTGTGCCCGGCAGTGAGTGCGGCAATGAGTTGCAGACAATATGAAGAAAATAGGCCCTTCATAGTCACACGGTAACACAACATAGCACAGCATACAGTGTGAACAATGTAAAATTCTTCCTCCAGCAATGCAGCGCCCGGGGACGGTACCTTGCTCAAGGGTATCTCAGTGGTGCCACTGGCAGTCATGGGATTCGAACCCTAGACACAGGTTGAGGTGAAACCCAGAGGAGGAGTTTATACTTGAAATTTTAATATTCATATTCCTTTCCTTTGCTTCTTTGCTTTTTCACTGCAAACCCATGCACAAACAACTGGGATCGCTCACTTCTTGCTGACACCCCTTTTTGGAAGATAAAAAAAATTCCTGGTGGTGGTCAAATAGTTGAATGAAGCTTCCTTTCTTATCTGCCCACCATCATTTCCATCTGTCGCCCACGGCCTTGCTAAACATACTGAAAGAGCTGACTAGCATATGGACCCACTAGACCATCAGATTAATCAAAATCAAAGAAAGTTGATAGGAAAGGAACTTTGATTCAACTATTCAGATGCATCCCAGTCTCCCGCTTAGTATGATGTTGTTCTTTGTTACTTCTTGTGTGTGTTTTTGTCACAAAACATAGTTTGGAGACCAGACAGAGATTCCTCCTGGCGAAAAATCCTATAATGTGTGACCTCCTATCACTGATCAGTCATGTAGCGAACAAACATTGACTTCAAGATTCACAATTACAAGACAGCAAGTTATGTAATGTGAACAATACAGAGATCTGTGTGTCCAAGGCATTAAACTGTGACTTTTGTTTTTAGATTATGTCTTAGGCCCACTCATGACTCTTTCCCAGTTTCTCCTTCAGACTTCCCTGCAGACTTTATTGCAGGCAGACTAAGACTATTTGAGACTGTGCTTCAGACTGTTTCTGACTAGTGTAAGCCGTGTTTCAGACTCTGCCTAAGAGTGCGTTTCGAGCTCTGTCTCAGACTCAGTCTGAGACTTTGTGTCAGATTCTGTCTCAGGCCTGCACTGGAACGCCTGTTCGTCAGCTGCTTCCCAGCATGGCTGCTAACTGCCAGCCTACACCCTTTTATACAGCACTGTAAATTTTAACACATCTCCCAGCCTGCCAGAGCAACCTGCGCTCATTTAAAATGATTTATGGCAGCAGGACCTGGCTCGGCTAAATTCCCCCCGCCTCTATTTTTCTCTTCTTCTGTCTCTCTCCCTTCTTCTCTTGGACCGTTTCTGTCGTTAAACCTGGTTCTCTCCTGTTCTGTCATCTGTAATTCTACCAGTGCGGCTCATCTTCAAAAGGTCATGTAGACCTGGGCTAGGAGCACTGCTAAACACCCAGAGTGTGTCAGGCAGGAGATGACTCAGCGGGTTTTATTTCTCAGAAGGGCGCACCAAAGCATCCTTTGTGATTTACACAAAAGCGTCAAACACATGTCCGTCGACCAACTGTTTTTCAGCACACCTGGGATTCTCCGCAGCCTCAGAGCAATTCTTCCAAGTATTGTATTTACACACTAGCAGCAAGACGTTTCTCAGAACGTGTTTTCTTCATCTTGCAAGGTGACGGTTGGCCAAAAAAAAAAACAAAAAACATAATACTTAAACGAAGGCACATCACAGAGACGGTACAAATCAGATTTTTACCTAAATGTGACAATAATAATAAGAAGAAGATTATATTGTAATAATACTGCATGTAATACTATTGATTTTCAAAACTGCAAGCATGTGGGTCATTTCCGTGCACAGGTGTTTTCACACTAATGACAGATATGAGTCACTGACAAACATGAAAGTGAATGGTCAAAGCAGAAGAATCACATCTCAGCAAAAAATCAAGGTTTGTAATGCAAACGTAAGACTCACCTCTCTCCTGCACAAAGTAGGCCAGATAGAGGTCCAGCTCTTTGACGGAGACGCTGATGTGGTGTGGCTGCACACACAGGATGTGGTTGGAGCACTGGCCTCCCTTCACGAGCCGCTCGCCGTCTGTGCTTTCCAGAGGAATTCCCTTGAAGAGGATGACCATTACCAGGTCCAGTCTCCACACCTTGTCCGCCTGCCTAAGACAGTCGATCCGCCTCATCTTGCCCTTCTGGTCCGGGTTGGACAGGACACAGCACGGCGCCTTCTTGCCCGTGATGGACAGCACAAAGTCCTCGCGGCACTCAGGCCGGATGTCCTTACGAAGTTTCGCCAAGAGGCGTGAGGCCCATTTCTGCTTGACCTCAGGCTTCTCCCCCAGCAACTCGTCCTTGACGGCGCGCTCCTCATCCTTGGTCATGCGCTTTTCATGCTTCTTGAAGTACTTGCGCTTGCGCGCCTGCAGGTTGAACCAGGTGTAAGCAAAGGCGCGGACATGCGGGAGCAGTGCCTCGATGAACGGATGGAACTCATCCTGAAAGCGAAGGGAAGAAAAACATGATCACACAACCTGCACTTCAGTTGCAACACCACTGAATGTCAAGCCTGATGCTACCACGTGTAAGAAATTCTTTAAAAAAAAAAAAATCCACAATGAGTCGTTGTCAGATTGATAAAAAGACATTTATGATAGCTAACCTATAGAGTTATTGTCTAGAGGAGGGGATTTCAGTCAAATTTAATACTCAAGTATAATAATTTGAAAGGAATTATTTGAAAAATATTCAAAAGATCTAGGTGAAATACTGGTAGCATTTAAGTAATTGTGTAACTGAATGTATAATATAATGACAACACATTAAAACTCTAGGTTTAAATCATTAGTAATTCACAAAAAATGGAAGGAAACTGGAAAAATGAATAATAAGAAGAAATAGTAATATAAAGAATTAACTCTTGCCAAAACATATTTTTGGTTTGAACTCTGTCTCCTCTCTCAGTGCATCCTCACTATCTATCCAACAACCATTCAGAGTTTCTGCACAGTTTTGCAGAGACTCTGTTTTTAGCTTTGGTTTTGCCATTCTGTCTGACCAATGTGTGTGAATATATAACATTATGGTACTTGAAGACATTTTCACAATACACATCATGTATCAAGTCATTTAGTTTTTCCTCAGTTTTGCAAAAAAGTTGAAACAATCAAAACAGTAGAACCACATTTTAAAAAGGCACATGAAACTGGGCGACAGCACTTTTTTGAATTACACATAATCATACAGGCATAATTATCACATAATCATACAAGCATTATAGACACATATTATCAACAAGATCATTTCATACATGTATTTATTTTTGTAATCTTGTGTTTTTGGTACCCTTGTGAAATAAACCCTTTTACTGAAATAAGACAAAGAATAGTCACATAACCCTGATATCGTATTAATATATATATATATACATTTATAAATAGTATAAACATGTTATATGTACAAATAATATTTATATACAAATATTAATATTTATCTTTATGTTTATAAAGATAAATCTATATTGCATATTATATTGTAGATTGTATATTATTGTATATAATATTGCTCAGTATATTGTTCATTGTATCTTTACATATTATTTATGTTTTATACTGTTGTGCTTGAGAGACACCATCGACTGGAATCAAATTCCTTGTATGTGTTCGTTCACATACTTGGCCAATAAACACGATTCTGATTCTGATCAGAAATATGGGCACATCATATAGGCATACCAGCTGCAATAACACAAGAAAGAAAATACATTTCTGAGACAACAAGCACTTCATTAACCTGTATTCAATAGACAGATAAGACAGATATGGTTTATGCTTAGCTACCTACACAAAAACTAGCTACATCCCAAATATGGCAGATTTTATCAGCTGGCTAACATCCATACGTGCCAGTTTTTTATGTGATATTCATGCCTTAAAAAACAAAACAGAACTTTTATGAGTAGTGTGAAGTTGACAGACTTCAGGTAGTGGCACAGGTAGTTACGCTAACAGAAAGTCAGAGGCACCTCCCCAGGACTGGCCTCAAAATCAAAGACGGCTACTCTGTACATCAACAGTATGTGTTGTAAATATGTTGTAAATACTGATAAATTATTAGCAGTTTTTTTCCTAAATTGTGTCTGATTAAATCAGTCGTACACACAGAATTGTCCAACGTCGGTGGACATGTTACTATGATGTTTATATGAGCAAAATACCGCAAAATGCATTGTTATCAACTGGTGTTGCGCACAATGGCTGACAATGGCTAATTTGGCTAGAACCTGGTTTTGCGACTTGTACTGGAACATAGTCAACTTAAGTGTGCCATCCCTCAAAACTCTTTTCCCACTTCGGAGGTAAACAGAAAGCACATTGGTATGAACACCTAACATTAGTAATAATAGGATATATCTCTCTCACACTTCATATAGTGTACTTTATTTCTAAAGTAGGAACGTTACAAAAATCGCTGGCCTTCTGTAACATAACTGCTAATTAACAAAAGCATACTATAAATAAGATCAATGTCAAAAACACATAAATGCAGAACATTTATTTATGCTCATATGTCAAACAATTAATTATTAAATTTTTTTCGCTATTTTACTATTTATTTATTAAGCTCCATTTAGACAAATTTTTTTTTTGAATGTTTGGTCCTCTACAGCGCAGAGGTCCTTAGAGTTTAAAGAGCTCATTACTGGGAGCATTTCTGCAATGTTAAAAATGAGATGCTTAATGTTGCCATTCCTCCGCTGAGCTGTGGAAGCAGCAGATTTACAGGCGAACGCTGCAGAACTGCTTTTGCGGATGTTGTTGAACCAGCACGTGCTTTTTTGTGCACAGGAGGCTTTTCAGTAAAACATCACAAAGCCGCAGAACTTCATCGGCCCAGCACAAGCACGGCCAGTCATCATTTATCCAATTACGTTTTGTTGACTATTTTCCCTCTTAGTGGTAACTTTCGACAACAATACACATCTGTGTGCCTCCCAGGCTGCTGGTGACCACAGTGCCTTAACTGTTTAGAGCATGATCGTTCTGCAGCCTTTCGTTTGGTCTTGCTAATCACTTCCATGCTTTTGCATTGCTAAAAACCTTATGCCAGCGCCAGACTTGCAGCGCAAATAGGCGCCAAAAAAAGGGGGAAAAAAAATTGCTGACTGAACACGCACGTCTACAGCTACCAAAATGAATATCGAGAGTTTTTTGTGCACGGTGCAAAGATGCAAAGTGTAGCTTACATGTGTTTGTATTTATGCATGCATGAGTGGCATATGCTGCCTGTATTTGTGTGTGTGTGTGTGTGTGTGTGTGTGTGTGTGTGTGTGTGTGTGTGTGTGTGTGTGTGTGTATGTGTGTGTGT
>JBBPCZ010124886.1:0-19582 GCA_037974445.1 Brycinus macrolepidotus | reverse complement strand
ACACACACACACACACAGACTACCATGTCAGTATCACAGTGCTAAGAATAGTCTACCACTAAAATAATATCTGGTCTCCAGTGGTCCTGTGATCAGAAACTGACCAATGATGAGGGAGACTTCAAACTGTATTAACAGATAACAGAAGGTAGGTGGAGCTCATGAAGCGGTCACTGAGTGGAACCACAAGGGGTTTCTAATAAAGTGGACAGTGAGTGTGGACACAAATCTCCTAATCACATTTCAGCTGTCTCCTGAGCTGTATGTGCCGTGGTCAGTTAAAGAGGTTGTGAACACAGATCTAACCGGAGCAGTGCTAGGATGACCGTGGTACTGGGAGAATATTTCTCCAACCGGGCGACCTGGTCAGACAGCAACGGCACCACAAAGTTGCTTGTTGTTATGACGATGGAGGGCAGGTACTCGAGCAGCAAGCCCACGATGCCTTCCTGTTGCTGAGACTGAAGAAAAGAATAAGGGTGTAAAAATACATTGATGCAGTGTTATGCATGGTGAGGATAAAATGGTCATTTACCTGCTTCCTTTTTAAAATGTCTTAATGGATTACAATAATGTTCAGTAACATATGTGTTCATATGATAAACAAAAACAATGATTGTCTGTATTCCACCACTAATAATGTGGTTTCAGTGCGGCTGCTCTGGATGACAGTCAGGAGCTCTGGCTGGTTTGGTTTTGTAGGGTTTGGTTCCACTGACCTGGCTGTATTGGGTTGCAGAGGCAATGCCGGCAAATGCCCCGGCAATCATAGCCAGGACGATGAGGAATAGGAAAAAGCGGAGCATATACAGACCCACAGCCTGACCCAGAGTCAAGGAGGAAGCCTTTCTCTTAATCCTCTCCTCCTCCAGATCCACCTGTGTGTGTGTGTGTGAGAGAGAGAGAGAGAGAGAGAGAGAGAGAGAGTGAGAAATAGAGACAGAGTCAGAGGGAGAGAGAGAGAGTGAGAAATAGAGAGAGAGTCAGAGAGAGAGAGAAAGAGAGAGAGTCAGACAGAGAGGGAGAGAGAGAGAGAGACATAGAGAGAGAGATGAAGAATCAGGAACAATGAGATCAAGAACTTGGATGCATTTGAAGTCAGCTATTGATGAGGTATGAATGAAGTAACTGAGGTTTGGAAGAGGGGCTCCCACATCGATCTTTATACTAATAACTATGGAATGAAAGTGTAATCTCACAAACACACAAATATTCATCAGTCTCAACTGATCATTTTAATGTCTCAAAGTTCAAATTTCAGCAGTGGTCTGAAATGGCTGGTCATAACTCAGAGTGTCTGCTAGCTTTCCTCCTCTCACCTGCAACTGGTAGCGCAGGTTGTTCTGTTTCAGTCTGGTGGGACGCTCCCCCTGGAGGCCGTAATCCCAACCGGTGAAAATCAACATACTGTAGCTGCCTACGGCCCCTCCGCCAGTCGCCACCATGACGCGAGTCACGCTTCCCATCCTATTGAACAATCAGACACACTTAACTCTGAGAACCCATTTGTTCTCCTCTGATAATTATACTTATACACTAGTTTCATAGGATTACTGAATAATTTGTAGTGCTTAATGAAAAAGGAAGTCTTAAGATTAATTACTAAATATTAAGCATAGAGTTTAAATGATTAACAGACTGAATCTTAGGCTTGTAAGTCAGTAATTAAAGACGTATCATTCAGTAATTCTGAATTACCCAGCAACTATATATGAAACTAATAGGTAAATTCTGTTGAGGAACAAAAGCCTGAACCCTGCTAGAAGATTTTTAGGATTTAAGAGGGCATTTTTGTCATTGTTTTCTACTATAATCAGTACAGGATTTCACCAACCAAGATACAGTCTGGCACTGGGGACAGTGAGCATCATACTGACCAAACGATGATGCAGATGAGGCAGAAGAGAAAGTAAAAGGCAGCAGTCAGCAGGTAGGCGAGCGGGACGTTGTAGGAGAAACCATTGCTTGTGACCAGTGTGTTGTTATAAAAACCATAAAACATGTAAGAATACTCCATGAAGCCCTGGCAAAGTGAAAAAAGAGTGAATCACACCACTCGCAGCAAGAACAGCCCTTTAAGTCCTGTAAATCAGTCTACACTTCATAACAGAACAGAACAGTGTCATAGTTACTAGTAGTCTTCAGATTAATAACTGAATAAGAGGGTTTAACTGGTTAAATACATCAGCAAAAGACTCCATAAGCAAATCTCTGAGGTCATGCGCAGGTTTTTCCTCAGAAATAAACACAAAGAACATGAGTAGGCCATTGTGAGTGTGTGTAATTTTACACCAGCTTTACAAATGCACTTTGTCTTCATTTCTGTTTAACTAATATCAACTTCAACAACCTCTTTGCACAGACTATTTGTCTTTTCATTTCAGTGATAAATGTTTACCTGCATTTCTCAGTTTTTAATATCTCAGAATTGTTCTCCTGCCTCCCAGTGTTTGCACTGATCTTTGGCCAGCTGAGTGTCATTTGTGTGTGTGTGCGCGCGTGCGTGCATGTGTGTGTGTGTGTGTGTGCATACGTGTGTGTGTGTTTGTGTGTGTGTACCTGTGCATGCGTGTGTGTGAGTTTGTGTGCGCGTGTGTGTCTGTGTGTGCATGCGTGTGTGTGTGTTTGTGTGCGTGTGTGTGTGTGTGTGCATGCGTGTGTGTGTGTGTGTGTTTGTGTGTGTGTGTTTGTACCGTTCCTGAGAGCAAGTCCAGGATGTAGGTGTAGAATACGGTGAGAGCCTCCGGATTGGGATCATACAGCAGACACACGTCCAGACCTTCACCCATTAAAAAGCAAAAGAGAAACAAACACAAATCACTCAGTTACATGCTATTCAGGTAAAAACAGCACTTTCTGTTTTTTCTTCCTTATCAAGACTCTCATAAAATTAACAACGCTCAAAAAAGAACAAAATACTGCATTTCATGCAGAGTAAACAAAGTCCATTCATACTGACTCTACTCGCTTTGATCAAATGTAATGAACTAAATGTTCTGCATAATTAAATCAATCCCTTTAATGACCAGGATTCATCATCAGATCTAAATGACCACTCCCTTCTGTACCTTAAGAATAACTTTTGCACAGTTTGGAGACGTTTCCATGTAGTTACCTCATACTTAGTCTTAGGGTGTAATAAGCCTCAGATTTTAAGGGGTAACGTTCATTTTGTTTGTTTTGTTTTATTTTCTATTATTTTTTGATTGTATACCGTGGGAGATACATCAGGCAAGTATGCAACTTTCTTGTAATTAAAGGGGCTTTTCCAAGAATGATGAACACTTGGGTCAAAGCGTCAAAACACAAACAGTCAGGCCAATCCAGGACATCATGGTGGAGGAAAAAAGGAATTGACGAACTGTCAAAGCCGAGAGATAAAGAAACACACTTGGAGATAAGCAAGGAAACAGCTAGGAAGCAGATGGTTAACCAGACTAGCAAAATAACTGGGAATCAGGCAAGAAAATAAGTAAAACTTACTGAGGAATTCCATGCAACACATGACAGCACCACATAGGGCACAGAAACCACAGATATGCTGCATTTCCAGAGAAGATCAGTTCAGCATCTACTGTGACCAGCTGCATAGATGCACTTTACACACTGACACACAAATAATGTGACATGAACTGCACATTATCATTTTATACAACACTCATCACACATCTTTTGTTATTAGATGAAGTGTATTTTGCATAATTTTTATCTTGCTAGAACTAGTACTCTGTGTTGCCCCTGAACCAAGAGAAACTCCTTGTACATCTTATTAATAATTTGGCAAAATCTGTTTAGCTTGACTGGGCCTGTGTTCCTGCCCACCTCAAAGAGAGAGACCTTTTTATTGTTAATCTTGTACACGGTTCTGGGAAACCTTCAGTCCAAAAACTTCCTTGTCTTTTATTTCTAAACTTTGTATGTATAACAGCACATTCCAGATTAGAGAAAGGTCAAAACCAGAAACCTCCAAAAACAGAATTATTTCAGCTCCAACCATAGTAAAACCTGCACTGGGGTGATCTTTGGATCAGATATCTCAAAGTGAAATAAAATTCAAATGCAGTATTGATTACTGTGGATCATTAACAAACAGGAATGATTAACTGTAACGTCATATCAGGGTTTAGCTTTTGATAACTGTAATTCAGTGACTGCTGTTAAATATACACATGCCATAAACCATAAACAAACCATAAACTTTATTAGAAACTCCAACCTGAACTTGCACTCACTGGTTAGTTTATGAAGTTAACGTTGTTATGGGTCCACAATTCCTCACTGCATCTTATCTGTGATCCTTTCACCCTCTAATCTATTAATCATATGTTTCTGACCACAAGCCTGCTGTTGACCAGATATTATTTGGGTGGTTGTCTCTGGGCTGAAAATATGGGAACCTAATATGTGCAGCCCTAGAGTTGGTCTTCATAGTGTTGGGTGACACATAGTATTGTTCATAGTGTTGTGACACACATATATTTGAGAAAAATACTTTTACGATAGGATTAAAAAAATTTTTAATTATCATATTTCAAATAAAGGTTTCATTTTTTGTTACTATCTTAAATGACAGATCATTTAGGGCAGCTGGTGGCCTGGTGTTTAGGGCTCCGCCCCTGCAATCGGAAGGTTGTCTCCACACACTGCTCCCCGGTCGCTGTGTTCCCGGCTGTCCGTTGCCTCACTCGGGGGGATTGGGTCAAATGCAGAGAACAATTTCGTGCGGTTCACACTGTGTGCTGTGCTGTGGTGTGTTCACATATGACAAATGTACACTTTAAACTTAAAAACGTAATCTATAAAGAGTGTTTTTTAAGCCTGCTTTTTGTTATTGCTCAGGTTTGCCAGGGCTACCAGTGTTCTGGCACTGTATACACACTTTCAGACTGATCGGAATAAGTTTGTACAATTTGTATCAGGTGTACAATCAGTTTGAATCAATAATAAGGAAACAAAGAAGCACTCGGGTCAGAACGACAGGTCATTACACCAAAATTTAAATCTGCGTGCTCCTACCTGTCAGGTTGACGGAGGGCAGGAGGGTTTCGCTGCTGGAAGAGACAGAGTGGAACACGATGCTGGGGATGATCACAAACCCAGCCATCAGCAGGAAGGACAGGAAATTGAGAATAACGAGAAATCTCAGGAACAGGAAGTAGGACTGAACACCTCCGCCAAAGTGCCCTGTTCAGAGAAACAGTGATGGACTTCATAAATGAACCAAAAGCATCATCACCGTCTTTGACTCTCCTCCTTGACTTTACTCCGTGGCCTTCAGGCCGGCTGGCATGTTTTCCTTGCTCTAATATATGATTTAGCTCATGAAAGCCTTGAAAATGAACTGGTGAGTTGAATGAGCTGTCTAAGAGCAGGGGTTCAGTGTATGGGGTCTGAACAGTTAGGCTGAGCAGCTGACCAGAGCATTTCTCTTTTTGTTGATTCTATTTCACCTCCGATCTTGTGTGTTGTTTTCCTCCAGAGTGCTGCCTTAGCTAGCACATCCTTAGCATCTCCCACAAAGCGGCGGAGTGCTTTGGACTGATGGACACGCCACGATCCCCATCGGGTCACGACTGGCACTCTCATCTGCTGCACCTGCCTGAGAGAGAGAGAAAAAGAGAGAGAAGAAATATGAAATGAAATGAGTAGGTGTGTGTATATAGACACACACATGCTAGGATTTATTCGATCAGTTAGCATATGGTACATGATCAAATAACTCCTAGCATTAAGGTATTAATGTTCCTTGTGGAACATGTACTTATTTTAACCAGGGTGTTCAAACTTTTGATTCGTAGGCCCACATATGGGTACTTCGTAAGTATTTCAATGAAGAAAGTTAACTTGGCTCGCAATAAGTAACAATGACTAGGGTTCACAGAGCTTCATTTATTTGCATGATGTTTACTGACCATTTTGGATAACCTATACATCTAAACCTACACGATCATGTCTGTATGTGAATATAAAGGTCTTTTGAAAATATTTGAAGAGGCCCAGTGGCACTATACAGTACCATATAGCTTTCTTCAGGGCCATGTGCAGCGGCAGCTCTCTGAGGTTGTGGGGGTGATGGGAATCTTCATCATTGCTTTCTTGAGGATTTGAACTCCAGTCAAACTGTGCCGTGTTTGTGTTTTCCTGCAGGTCAGGACCACCCCGACGCCTCAGGGAAGACTGGGGACTGTAGTCATCGAAGTCTTGAGGAATGAACAGAGACGGACATTACAGTAACTTTATATTATAAACAATTAACCTTAAACTGATAAATTAGACACACATACAGTTATTTATTAATGTTTTGGGTAATAGACAATCAGTTTCATGTTCATCAAAGTGTCTTCCTCAGTATGAGGAGCAGGTTTTGCCTACGTAATGTTTTTTTATTACAATAATCCATAATGAAAATGGTTTTATTCTGCAAACTATTGATAAGATCACATATTCATAACCGTCTGGTCCAAAGGTGGTTTAAACACCTGAAAGTTTTCAGTGCCAATGAGTTCTGACATCAGATCAGTGGCATGTGGCATTAGTCAGAATTTAGCACTGTCACAAATATATTCAAATATGTGATATTGTTAAACATGGCTAGTCTTTACTATGTTGAATTCTGTCAAACTTGGTTTTATATGCTAAATGTTCACTATTTTCATGTTTTTCCTAGCACGCAATTTTGACATAATGATTGCTGTCAGAGAAGAACATGCATGGACAAGGAGAAAGCACTGCTGGAATGGTGACATTTCAGAAGGTAAAATGAAGGTTGTGTTATTCTAGGGAGCAGTGGGGGTGTTGCATAACATCCTCCTCCGTCGAGACTCGGCTGAATATACAGTTAGTGCTGCAGAGATATAAATAAATCCGACCCATTTCTCTAACTGAGCCTCTCTCCTATTACACCAGTGATTGACCAGAAACACCAAAGCCAGCAGACCTGAACTACAACAATCCTGCATCTCCATGTCCTCACCATCCACTTTATTAGATACACGTCTAACACTTTTACTCACCCTGGCCACTTTCCACTCAGTGGGTCCACCAAGCTTATAGAACCACTATATGTGTACACTTCATTCTTGTTATATCAATAGCTCTTAGATTCTTTTTTTTTTTTCATTTGAAAAAGCTGCCACATACATTGTGTGAACAATTCATGACAAATGGACCAATAGAAAAGGTTCCAAACTACTTGTAATAAAAACATTAATTTAATGCGCATTAAAGATTTTTTCCCTTCTTATATCAAGTTAGCATTTTGAACAGCTTTGTAATGACAGCAAGGAAATGCAGAGGGTAGCTCATCAAAAACATTTCTCAGTCGTCCTCTATTGCATTCATCATCGATCAGTTTCTGATCACCAGGGTTGACATCATATTTGGGTGGTCCATTCTCAACACACTGGCATGACAGTGTGTATGGTGCTCATATAAATGTTTCAGGTACAACAGCTTTTCCTGGAGTGGTATAGAGTGGTCCATCACCCACAACCATTTAGCCAAAAGTGGTTCTGTGGTCAGACGCTAGAGTAGTTAGACATGAGCAACATTCTCTAACCAAACACCAGTGAGTTGGCACAGAGTGTACATGGATTTCTCAAACCTCCGAGCTTGACCCTGTCCTGATTGTATGAATCATTACCTCCCACCTGAGAAATGTACCTGAGCATCCCTACCCCTCTCAGCCTTACACCTCAACACTTACCGACAGCATGTGAGCCGCTGAATTCTCTCAGCTCCATCCGAAAAGCTTCTCAGTCACCCCCGGCTCCTCAAACATGGGACCCTCAGCCAAAACAACAGCTCTAACCTATGAGGACCAGCTGAAGTCTGACAAAGTTCTGCTCACGGCAGGTGGTCTGACAGGTGTGTGAGTCCTGGAATCTCTCATGCCTGGACTTTGAGCTTCAGAAAAATATACCATGGAGACACTTCCTCGTCACTGAACTCGCTGAGCCTCTATTGTGCCTCCAGTCTATTTATAGAGAGGGTTGAAAATTTATCCGCCGAGCCTAACAATTAACCTACTGAACAGATCTTTTTAATTGCTAACAGGATGGTGACAGCTCATCAGAGCTAAGAGCTTGATGCTGCTTTTAAGAAAAGTTGGAAACAAAGCAACAGTCAGGAGTCCATTTAATATTTCAACGTTTCAGTCCATTTAACAAAATGTCAGCCTACCAAGTCATATACAGAAGCTGATCAGCTAGTGGTTACCATTAAGACCAAAAGAATATGAGTTGTGTGTCTATATCAGTGTACTGGTAGGTGCTTAGTGTGTTAGATCAAAACTGATGCACTGGGTGTATGGTGTTAATCATTCATTGCTTTAGTGTCTCTTACAGGAAGCTTGTGCTCCAAGCCAACAGGCACCACAAACACCTACGTCACATACACAAACCTGTGTGACATTACACAATATAAAAAAAAGCCGGAAACTGAAGAGGACTTGACTGTAGGAGCTGTGTAAAAACACAATTAGGTGTTTCCATGGCCCCCAAATCACAAAAGCACTTCAGAATGATGTCATCTTTATAGCTAAAATAATAGAAGCAATGAAGATTTTTGTGCTAGTAGCTGCTGTTGAGGGTTCTTTTCTCTGACTTTTACTCTTTCATATTCAACAAAGCAGACACCTTTTAAACTGCAGATTCTCACACATCATGTGTCTACCCCATAGCTTTTCTATAAACTTGATTTAAGTAGGAAAATAATTGAGACAGGACTGGGACCACAGCCAGATGATCAGGACTGTTTATTGGACCATAACGTTTTAAGACCACCCTGCAGGTTAAGACACTGGACAGCTGGTAAAGAATTAACACCACATCAACATTGTGCTGCACTGGGAGAGAAAACTGAGGCCATGTGGAGAGAAATGTACACCAGACTCTGCAGAACTTTTCAGGACGGAGTTCATAGTGAGCTGTACAGAATCATATCCAGTCTACAGACAAACAGGAGAAAAAACGCATGGAAACTGGCCTTAGTGCCTTGTGATTGGTGGCTGTTTGATGAATCAATCACATTCTGGCAGTGATGAAAGAAAGACATATTCAGTACAAAGCGTACAGTGCAAAAGTGACAACACAGTCATCATCGGAACTGAAAACACCATGTTATAAGGTTGGTTTGTCTATTTGTATTGTGTCAAACATCAGAAATTAAGCAGAGGCTAAGGAGTGAAAAAGAAAACATAGTAAACATTGGGTATGGACATGAGGAGTCAATCAAGGTGTAAATCAACTGAATTTTTTTTTTACCCCTTAAACCCCTTAAACCCTAGGGTTATTATTCAGCTATTACCTTGAAGGCTTAGCAACCGTAACTACCATGAAGCACCGTGCACAGCAATTACTAGTAACTAGTATGCAACTATATAGGGTGTATAGTTACAGGAGTTACAAGAATGTACATCTTGACCTGTCCACAAGTCTGTAGAGTTTAAGGGGTTAAAGGGCACATTAGCCTTGCGCCACTAATAATAACATTATTAGTGGCCCAAGGCTAATGTGCCCTTTAACCCCTTAAACTCTACAGACTTGTGGAGTTTAAGAACATTCCCAGTACAGACATGTTGGAGAGTGGAAATGTGGTCACTCTTTTCACATCCTCACATTCCTAAAAACTAAACCTGACAGTGACTGGCAGTACTATAGAAAGTCATACAATGTTCCAGTTTGGCAAAAGTGAAGGGAAACATTATCCCAACCACAAAGACTTCCATGTGCATGTTCTTCTAGCTGAAATGGTGCAACAGGGTTACAGATGTTAATACATTCAGTCAAAATGCATCTCTTACAAACTGAGAGGGTCGGTCATATGACTGACTGCAATCAGTATACTCCAAGCCCATCTGCACAAAAGGTAAAGGTATAATTTACAGTAGAAAAGTGCAAGCAAGCTATGACTCTGTAACAAGACACAGCTGATCAGCTGATGGCTCAATGAGGCCCCCTGTCTGAAGTATACTGAATGTGCTTTGTAATATATTACTTTTGGGGCAAAAGGTGACACAAAAACAATACAGGTGAACAAAAATGAGATTATGGAACATGTGCAGGCACAAGAAAAACATTTAGTCTGTTGCACAAAAGTAAATACCTGTTAGCCTGGCAAAGTGCAATTAACAATCGCTAAAAGACCCCACAATCCTTAATACCCACAATTCTTATAACAATAAAAATGGCAGGTCATAAAAAGCATAATTTGTATATATATACTTTTAGTACAGTATGTTCTGGTAACATAATACTGCATCTCTGCATGTATATAACCATTAAAAATCTCCAACAACAGATGAATGGCTGTTGTGGACTGGCACAAAAACAGTGCATGATGGGATATGGAGTTCTTTTTTGTGTTTATACCCAGTACTTGCACAAGACACACAAGTTTCACTCTTTCTTGTCTCTGACTGTTTCATCTCTCTTTACCTCCTTCTCTGCCTCATTCCCTCTCTTCCCCCCCTTCCCTCCACCTATTACTTTGCCAATCCCGATGCAGAGCAGTGCAATTATATGGATGATGAAGTAGATGGAGCTCCAGTAGTTCAGGGTGTCACTGGCCTTCAGCAGGACAAAGCCCATGCACATGTAGTCATAAGCCCGCATTTTGAGGAACCAGTGGACCCAGTCAAAGGCTTTCTGACCACCGGGGCCCAAACGGGCCCTGACAGACGCCTCCATGGCGGTTTCAGCTGCAATGCACAGAGGAATGGTGAGGAAAGAGAGGTAGTAACCAGCATGGAGACCATGCCAGTATGCACTGATCAACATAGTCCATCCAGCCCTGAGAGAGAGAGAGAGGGAGAGAGAGAGAGAGAGAGAGAGCAAGAAAAAAAGAATGTGGGAGAGAAACAGAGGGAAGAAGAGAAACAGGAAAAGAAAAACTCATGAAACAAACATACAGAACAAGCTGAACAGTGATTCACATGATCAGAGTAGAATTCTTACCTCAGGGCGTAAGCTCTAAAGGGAGCATTTGGGTAGATGTAGTGATGCAGCCACCACTGCACAGTCATGTTCCAGTAGCGCATACCGTGCCGGACCTTCACGCAGAAATCTGTGTTGTAGCAGTCGATGTTTTGGATGGTTTTAAAGTCGTACTCTACTGGAGCACCAGGATCAGGGCTGGACAGGGCAAACATCACATTCTCCATTCACATAAACATGAAATGTGCAGACACTTTGTAAAGTAAATTGGGGCTAAGCTCCACAATTACTTGTGGGCAAGCTCCACTTACTACATAGGTCCACTATATAAGTGTATATTTGAAGAGTTTCTCTCCAAAATGCATTATAGACCATTTTCAGATTTTTATGTGGTTTACGTTTTTAGGAGTGGGCTTTACACATACCAAAATATCAATTCTACATTAATGATTAATATCAGCATTATATGTCCACTATTATTCTTCTAAAAACTTCTTTTACTCAAAGTTGTTACAAATGGATATGCAACATTTTGGAACTGTTGCATTACAGACTGTAGCCTGTTATCAAGACCCATTTTTCAGCAGTTTCTGTCATTCACCATTGCTCAGCTTCTGACCACAGGACTGCTGTTCACGAGATATTATTTGTTTAACAGTGCGCTGACATGCAAAAATATCCGGTAAAGAGCAGTTCTGTGATCACTGATGGAAGACTCAAACAGGGGTGTCAAACTGGATTAGTTCCTGGCCACAGAACTGCAGAATGTATGGTTCCACCTCATTAAACACACTCATCAGCTAATTAGCAAAACCCTTGTGGGTTAGCAGGTGAAATACTAATCTCTGCAGAGCTGTGGCCCTGAAGGGAGCCCTGGTCTACAGGACATCTAATGTGTATCAACAGATAAGTTACGATTTCTAGCTGTCTGCAAGCAAGGTCGACCTCTGGCAGGTGAGTGTAGGTTCACAGAGAGCTGACCTGTAGTGCACTGTTGGTCCTCCTCCAGGTTTGCAGAGAGCTCCCTGTGGATAGCAGCCCAGCCCTGCACTGATACAGCCTGCCTCCGCACCGCACCAGGCTGCATAGAACCTCATCCGGAACACGAAGAAAATCACAACCATGTAGAAAAACCTACAACAACCATAAAGACATACAGAGTATATTCGTGAAGAAAGGAATCAATGTTGTATTCAGTTCCACATTGTTACATCAACAGGGAATTAATCTGATCATGTTTTACTGCAAACATCACCAGCATTTAAACATTAATACCGCTATCAATCTCGCTACGGTTCTTTATCCAGTACTAGGGGAGTAACATTGCATCGAAACACTGAATTGGTTTATATGCACCAAATAATCTGACGTCTGCTGTACTAAAAATTATATTAAAAAAATAATAATCACACTCTAATCATTAGCTGCTGTATGCAGTAATCTCCAATACTCGCAACAGGTTTTATGTTTTACTGATTGGTCATCAGTTTTGCCTGATGTACTGTTTCAAATCCAAATCACATTTACATCTGGTGTGTGGTTCCAAAAATAATACAGTTTAACAGGTCTTTTTGTTTACAATTATAGCAAAACAGGTGGCACTTTTACAGACAGCCAAGTAAATGCTGTTAACAGCTCTGGCTCACACTAATGACTGATTATTTTCTCAGCTCCAAAATATTTCACACTTTCTCTGCTGACTTTAACGGTGCGTTATTCATGTCTGTGATAGCTGTAGGAGAACAGCTAATAAAAACACATTTGCATGTCATGTGAAGGGCTACGAACCACCATGCTGTGTGGGCTCAGGCTTTTAAATGAGGATATTTGCAAAGCAGGATATTTATTTGCCTATTCAACAACCTTTCCTACTGTAGAACTAAACACCTTTTATTTATCGTGAGTCACATACGCCAATGGGCCACTTTTTAGGTACACTTATCTCGTACCTACACTCACTATCCATTTTATCAGCTCCGCTACAGGTGCACTTTGTAGTTTACAATTACAGACTGCGGACCATCTATTTTTCTGTATCGTTTGTTTCCAACCATTACAGATCCACCAGGGATCAGGCAGCGCGCGCACACACACACACAGTAGTGGATCATTCTCAGCACATCGGCACCGATGTGCTGAGAATGATCCACTACTCAAATGATATCTGCTCACTGGTGATTCTGAGGAGGTTCTGACCACTGATGAAGAGGGTAAATAGGGGCTAACAAATGATGCAAAGAAACAGATGAACCACAGTCTGTAAATATAAACCACAAAGTGCACCTATATGGTAAGTAAAATGAACAATTAGTGTGGATATGAGTTAGGCATATCTAATAATGTGGCTCATCTGTGTATATACCCATATTTGGTTATGCACAATTAACTTTAAAAGCAAATTTCACAAACGTCTATTAATGATCATTAAGCCTACAATTCATTTATGATTTCTTGCATTAAAAAAGAATGAAAACTACATTTCGCCCAGTTCATATGTTCATGTTTGTACATGTATTTCCAAGTCAGGCTTTCTTCTCAAAATATCAGGCTTTTGCAAATTATATGATGCATCCTGTTCAACATATCAGTGCACTCAGTATGGCATTTTCCTTCCTTAATGGAGAGAATTTTTTCTAACCACAGAGTGGCTGATCAATAAACTAATATCCTTTTTTTTTTGCATTTTCCCCCAGATTTTTCCCCAAAATAGTTCGGTTCCTAATTCTGAACACCAAATTGCACACACACATTGTTTAGCAGTATGTGGGTATTGCTACATCGCTGGGCCTTGTTATGTGGACAGTGAGTGTATTTGTAGTGTACATAGAATTTGATGCCTGAAGCATACACACCTAAAAAAGTAGTTATGCTCCAGGAACTCCTCAGTGCGCACGTATGACAGGGGAAAGAGGGAGTTGGCAAAGAGGAAGAGAGCTCCATATACAGGCACCATCTTCAGCCTGTGCAGACAAGGCTCTCTGCCCGGCAGAGACACAGCATCCGGCTGAGATATCCAGTCCACATAAGTCTGATAGCGGAAGAATGGACCTAAGGGGCACCAGCAAAGAGGAGGGAGAGAGAGAGAGAGAGAGAAAGAGACACAGGGGAAGAAGGACAGAGAGGAAAGAAAAGAGGTGGGGAGAGTCAAGAGAGATGGGAGAAAATGGAGAACATGGAGATGATATAGGATATGATACATGAAATGAAATTATGATATATGACATGTAGTATGTATGATATATGATATCATGTAAAATAAAAATAAGAAGTAAGGTGACACAATATGATATAAAACAAATTGCAGATGAACCACATGGCAGTAGTGGGAGGTTTTTTAAAGAGCGGGATGCAAAATAATCACACATGTACATGTAAATAATATGAAAAGAGAAAAAGGAAAGGACACAGGACACAATGGGAAATTAAACACGGAAAAAAAATGAAACAAGAACAGGACAAAGTATGATTGAGTAAATTCACATGAACAAGTAAATAAATGAATTGGGTTGAAAAACAAAACAATTGGGACAGAACAGTGGTGGGGTTGGTGATGATAAGCACATGGATGGGGATTTGGGATAATGAAAAAGAGCAGAAATTACAGACATGTTCAGTTGAAAAAGAAAGTGAACTCACATTACTTGACTAGTGGCAGAGAAAAACAAGAGACAGAGAGACAGAGGTTACAGTACGTGCAAAGCAGACAACAGTGCATCTGAGAAACACTCAGCCTGACAAACAAATTAGTCCACAATACAAACATGCCAACTCGGGCAAAATACCTGTCATGATGCCAATGTAGCAGTAGCTATAAGATATTACATCATAGAGGGAGGGTTCACGGGAGAGACCACCAATCTCTGGAGACTTAGAGAAAGTGCTCACGTCTTTTTTCTTCTCGGAGTGATATCTCTGGACCTCATTGGCTAAGCTTACCATCTGTTGAATAAAAAAAAAAAGACATGTCAATAAAGGTCAAGGTGATCCACGCATATAGTACCATTCAAAGGTTTGGACACACCTACTATTTTTTACTATTTTTCACATTTTAGATAATAATACAATACAGATATCACTATGAAATAATATATGGAATTATGCAGCCACCAAATGCATTTAAAAATCCAAACTATCTTATATTTCAGCTTTTTCAAAGTACCTTCCCATTGTCTATATGCAGTTTTACACACTCCGGCATTCTCTTAAGCATTCTCTTTAGTCTTGAAAAGGTCCCACAAATACTGAGACGTACATTTTAAAATAAATTCATAGGCATCTTTTTTATTTCTATTTTTCTGTTTAAACATGCATTTAACGACATGAGTCTAAACCTCTAACAAACTATGAGATGTTGAGGAAAATGATGAAATGTCAAAAGGGGAAGTGGATCTGTGCCATTCACCTTCAGTGTGAGAAGAAGCTGGATGGCGTTGGCGAAAGGGCCGGGAGGCGGCAGGCCGACCCACGTGGCCAGGCGGAAAAAAAGCAGATAGAGGAAGGTCCATCCCAGGGAAAGGGAGGGCGCATTCCTGCAGGGTACGAGACAATATGTGAGGCTTCATTACAGGAAGAACCATCCCAAATATCTACTGTTTAATTTATTCTACTTGTATCACAACTCCACTATCCAGTGCGGTACACAGAACGACGGGTTTCCTCTTGGTTCCTCTGAGAGCAACCGGATACAAAGGGGCAAGAGAATCTGCAAGGGTTTGTGATCAAAAAGATGAGTGGCAGTTTACTTTTTTCCTCCTATTTCCTTTATTCACCTTGAGGGTTATGGTTACCTGATTTAACATACCAAAAAAGCAATTTTTACATGACTATTTACCAACCTCTCTTTATCCCTTAGAATTAAGCAGTCTGTTTGTTGCAGTTTCTTTAAGAATGACCTCTGTTCTGATTGGCTGTTCTACTGTGCTTCATTTAAAACATTGTACAGACTGAAACACTACTTAGAACTTTATTATGAATGAATGGGGCTAATCTCTTGTGGGCTGAATAGGTAAATATATGTATATGTGTTGGTATTTGTGACAGCATGAGAATGGTGAGTTCTAAAAAGGCTGTTTTCACAGCTTAGTTTCCTTATATGGACTGGAGAGTGAATGGTAGGTTCTGAAACTTTAACAATGTTTCTACACGACATTACACTCACTTTAACTGTGAGTTGGACAATTTGGTTTCCCATGACATGAGCCCTTTGCGCTATTGAGCTACTTTTAGTATCCTCTACACTAATATCTAATATCATGTTCGTGTTCTTTTTGTTCTTTTTTTCATCTGGTATCTGATCCAGAATTTTCTGCTGATAGTAGTTCAATGCTAAAATCCCCTGATCTCTAAACATTACTACAAATGCAATCAATTCTGTCATCTTTTCAGAATTTCAGTGTTAATTCTGTCATTTTATAATCTTAGCCACGTCACAAGGGAGAAAAAAAGGTTTTGTAGTCTAGTAGTGATAAGCCACAGTGAACTTCTAGTGGATTTATCAGTTCTTCAAAATGCCTTTCAGATTATTCCAATGGTCTAGACCACTAAAAGCGTTCATAGAGAGAAAAGATTTTACATTCTTGCGGGTGTTCCTTAATTCCTTTTCTCCAAATTGAATAAGTTAAAGACTAAATGATGATAGAGTGCCAAGCAGTGGCCTGATCACACTCAGGTTTGTTGCATCACAATGTGATGTAAAATGCTTGTGCTGTTGCATCAAACTTTTGCACGCAACCACAGATAAGACAGGAAGACAAGGCAGACGCTATCAGGCTCATTAAAAAAGATGTGGTAATATCTCCTCTACTAGATAATGGTAGAATTTCTTGTGAGAAAAAGTGAGAATAAATGCGGAACCAAGTTGCATGATGGAAAAAAATGCAAAACGGTAAGGCCACAAATGTATGGCAGTTTATTCTTGTGAACTTTTATGAAGATCAGCATCATATTACCTAAAATGCCAACTCTTGTTAAACACAGGACAGCAAAACAGTGTCCCCGTAATGGCTTATGAAAGTAACAGAGACATTTAGCTGTAGTCTCACTCTCAGATATGATACAGTAGTTGTGCTCTGTGAGATGGTGTGTTTTGTAACCCATGTTTTCAGAAATGTCACTCACCTCGAGTTGAACGTGATGATCAGCCATGTTCCTAAAACTGTGCACAGTGAGTGTAGTGTGTGGATGCCGCAGGTTGCGATGGTGATGGTGAGACCCAACAGAAGCGCTGCGCCCTGCTTTACTGGAGGACCTGTAACGCAACAAACAGTCACAGACTTGTAAGCTGCAGGAGTTGATCTACACACTGTATTTAAAGCCATACTCAAATATGACCTGAAACTTTTTGCCTTTTTAGTTCATGTCCCTGGCCAAATTACGTATGATTCATCTTATCATAACATTTAAAAGACAAAATCCTCTCCCGGTAATCACTGATGGAAGTGTAGTGGCTTTTGTTTGGCTAAACAACATCATCTGAGTGTCGGTTACAATTAAGTGTTGGAAAAAATAATATAAACTAACAATATCATGTTTCAGCTCCCCCTTTTTTCACACTGTACTAACTCAGAGACTCTCTCACACTGTGCTTCACTCAGAAATGTCACAGTAAAGAGAGAAAATGATTCACAGATAACATATTTTATAGGTAACTACATGTCACACGTTTGTTTAAGAACAAAAGTGTGATGATTTAAGCATGAATTTTGCCCAATGCTAACTGGCGGATATAAACTTATTACTTAATTACTAAACTTATATTACTTACTAGCTACATCAGACTCATAACTCCAGTGCAATACTAAAGTAACAAATGAATCCGAATCAAAATCAGAAAACTTTATTGATCCCGGAGGAAATTGCTTATCCCGTAGGAGACAGCAAACATGACATGACTAACTACCTTCGGCTTAAGGGGAAAAATAAACTATATTTATTTCATTATCCTTGTTGATTTTTCAACAAAACATTCTGTAATGCTCTGACTGTGCTGTCAGATTTGTATTATATTGCATGGGGACTTACTCAGGTAGCGAAAAAGAAACCCGATGGGTACTGATGCAGCGAGGATCCCCAGGTAGACCAGCTCATCTGGAGACATCTCTCTGTTCACAAAAACAGAAAAGTGTGATCTTAAGAGAGACAGAAACATTCTTATTGGTCTCTAAGCTCTTAATTCTTAATTCTTGCTAAAGGGTACCTCAGTGGTGCCACTAGCAGTTCTGGGATTCAAACCCACGACCTTCTGATCACAGGGGCAACTCCCTAACGACTAAGCCAACAGCAGCTGATCATTACTGATCATTGTTATTCTAATCAGGGGGAGGACTAAAGCTGTCAATCTCCTGATAAGAGGTGGGTTTTAGGTGAGAAAGCCCTTTAAGTCAGGTGTTCTGTCTATAAATAACAAATAATGTCCTACACACACAGCTTCTCCAATTCTCCATTCATTCTACACTCTCCTACACCTGAGACGAGTATGACTGGGTCTCTCTCTTACTTTCACACATTACACACACTCACATTTCAGAGCTCCAGTGTCAGATGGGTGTGGAGGTGAATCAGACTTTAATCTGATATTGCAGTAAGAGCCCCAGATTGATCAGAGGTAGAGATTATCAATAACAGGAGCAGACGACACCAAGTGTGCCATCTTAACCGGCTAGGCGACTGCACACAGTCTGAACAGGACTCTAAATACGAAATAAAGCTGCGAACAGTATCCTTTTAACGCTAAAATCCTTTTTTTATTTATACTCACACGCCACTATTCCTTCGTGTGTCTGCCAGTACTTCCTCAGTCACTTCCTACGGTGAGCCGTTTAGGCGTGGCTTCAAGCGGGAAAACTGTCAATCATTCGTGCACCGACCAATCATAGAGTCACTTCCACCAGACTGTCACTGGAGCGCTGTATCTGTGATAGGATTGGCTGTACGCAACTTCCTACAGCAGCCTCTTCAGTTTTAATGTTAAACAGCAATAAAATTAATCTACAACATAAATCTACCCATCAGACACAATAAATACAGACTAGACATTTGGGTAAAATGCTTAATCTATCACAGAGCAGTGATTATAGACGTGAAAAAAACTCAATTAATACAAAAAAGGGGGAAAACAAGGTGCCTCTGTGCAAATGACCGCCACCAGAGGGCGCTAGAAAACGGGTTCTGCATTTCACTCCACTACCTGGACAAAAAGTATTGGGACGCCTGACCATTACACCAGCAGGGACTTTAATGACATTGCATTCAAATACATAAACTTTAATACGGAGATGGTCCCCCCTTTGCAGCTATAACATCTTCCACTCTTCTTGAAAGGCCTTCCACAAGATTTTGGAGTGTTTCTGTGGGGAATTTGTGCCTATTTATTCTATAGACATTTTGGACAACGCCATGCTTCCAACTTTGTGGATGCAGTTTTGGAAAGGCCCTTTTCTGTTCCAGCCGGACTTTGCCCCAGTGCACAAAGCAAAGTCCATAAAGACATGGCTGGATGAGGTCGGCGTGGAAGAACTTGACTGGCCCGCAAGGAGCTCTGACCTCAACTCCATCCAACACCTTTGGGATGAACTGGAACAGAGAACTGGAACAAAGTCTATGCATTTGAAGGCAATGTCATTAAAGTCCCTGTTGGTGTAATGGTCAGG
>JBBPCZ010124807.1:0-15876 GCA_037974445.1 Brycinus macrolepidotus | reverse complement strand
CCTTCTTCCCCCCCCTTCTCCCTTTCTCACACCATGGTGAATGATTACTGGATTTATTCAGACTTCATATTTTATATTGTTTCTCTGTGTCTCTGTGTCTGTGCAGTGATAACATAAGCAATACAGTTTCTGATTCTGATGATAGTCAGTGTGTAAAATGTAGCTTTGAAAAGATATTTTAGCTTTTAATACAAAGAGTTTCTTGATACCAATAAGTCAATTTGGTAAAAAAAAAAAAAAAAAAAATCTAAAAGGGATATTAATATTAGTACAGTTTTACTGCATGAATCAAATTCAACATATTATATTATTTTTAGTATGTTAATTATATTTTCAATTTTATTAATTCATACTACACTATTTCGCCAATTTACTGTAATGGGAGGATCAGTTTTACCAGTATGAATTAAATATTAAAATGTCCTAGTACAATTTTGACATTTGTTATTCTTTTGTTTTGATTTTTAGCTTTGGTTTGATGTCAGTCCCTGTATGTATGCACACCCCTGTGTTTTAGTTTGTTTAGTTGTGTTTATGTTTGTGGGACCGCTGTCATTGTTGTCATCGTTCCTTATCCTTGCATGTGCCTTAGTAAGGTAGTGGTGGTGGTGGTTGTTGTGGTTACAAATAATAGGGGAAAGCTATTAATTCTTACTAGTGAGAAATCTTACATGATAAATCTTCCTTGAATTTTTACTAATACCATTATTTTTTTACTTATACATTATTCAAATATTTCAATTTCAAGCATTTCAAAAACTGCAGCTTAACAGACAACGCCAGTACACTGATCATGCTTCGCCCACAAATGCATTCTTTTATAGCAACTATTGCTACACTATATGGATAATAGTACTGGGACGCTTGACCATTACACCACCAAGTGACTTTAATGACGTTGCATTCAAATACACAGACTTTAATAGGCAGTTGGTCCCCTATTTGCAGCTAGAACAACTGAGAATTTGTGCAGATTCATTCCGTAAAGCATTTATGAGGTCAGGCACTGATGCTGGACAAGAAGGCCTGGCTCACAATCTCTCGCATGGCGTTGTCCAAAACGACTTGGTATGCTGAAGCATTAAGATTGCCCTTGACTGGAAGTAAGGGGCCTAGCCCAAACCCTGAAAAATTGGTGTCCCAATACTTTTGTCCATATAGGGTATGTTGGGCAAGCTTTACAGAATGCAGGCAAAAGTCTCACTAAACTTTATCATAAACTGTATCCCATGGTTTTTTTTATATATATTCAAATTATATTGGCACCTGAAAATGTTTTAATTAGCTAGAACAATAATGTCCAGCTTAGTAGTGCAGCCAGTGTTTTGCAGATCTTATCCAGCCTGGCAACAGTTGCTACGAATGAACACTTATGTGGGCGGAGCATGGAAAGGCCATATTTTCCCACCCGGCTTTCGGAAGTTGCTAATAAAATTTTTCCTGCAGAATGGAGAATAAAAGGTTGATGCTGACGCTAAACAGCTGTACATGCAAGAACAAACATGACTCACTCTCCTAGTTTCTCCCTCAGCTCATACACAGCGTTGATGTCATCTGCCTTCTTACGCACATCTCTCATGAGTGGCATCTTCACCTTGTCTGAATGAAAAACACACAAACACACAAACATATCAACACTTGCACGGCCATAAGAATTCTGAGCACCTCTGACCACACACACACCTTTCGTGTTCTCTCGATACACTCTTACATTTGCCCCCTCAACCATAAAATTGTAGTAAAAAATCCCCTATTAGAATACAAGGGACTTACAACGGAGCTTTACAAAATCCCAACAAGGCATTCGTATACTCCTGCCAAACTCACTGCTACCTGTGACATGAGACAGACTGAGAGGTCTATTTTCTCCTGCCTAATAGATTGGCATGGGTTCCATAGCATGCTTTAGGCAATAGCAGGGCTATTTATATAGTTATTTTAGGGATTATGTATAATTACACATCCTGTAATAACTATGTAAATAGTGTGGCAATTTATATAGTCATTATAGGATATGTAATTATTATAATACAAGATGCCTAAGGCTATTTCCCTGACTTGCGTCAGGGCGCCAGAATCCACAAAGTAAGCCCATTTGTCTACAAGCCATAAAATCAGAAAACTGTCTACAGGCTGAAATGATTCCCTCATAGTATAATTTCCAGGCAGATCTGCTCAGTCTGTCATAGGCTATTGATGAAACCCATGAAAACACAGATCTCTATTTAAAATGAAAGGCCACAAAACCGAATGACAAAACAAAGCAATTACCTGCTGATTGCCGGCCACCAAATTGCACGAGGCACCGTGCGGAATCTGCTGGTTGAAAATTTTGCCTTGTGTGTCCACCTCACCCAACTTCCAACCTGCTCTGAGCTGTGTAATTGAAAATCACGTTCACTTTACACTGGCGACCTTGGCCACCCACACACTTTAGAGAAGAGAGCTGACTTAGGGAGCGAATGAAGAGTGTGAGTCTGCTGTGTGTGAAAGAGAAAGAGGGAGGGAAGGGGAATGAGAGAGAGAGAGAGAGAGAAAGAAATTTTCTGGCCTTCTTTTAATTTATTCCTTTTACCTGCAGAAAAAAAAAGTATTTAAATTCCCTATTTAGAAGAGAAATAAGTGACATGGTACGCATTGCATGACATTTTTCATTATTACTGGCCAGAGTGTCTGTATACATGAGCGTGTGTGTGTGTGTGTGTGTGTGTGAGACAGAGAGAGAGAGAGAGAGAGAGGGAGAGAGAGAGAGAGAGGCCTAATTTATTAACCTGCACAGAAAACAGAAACTGAGAGAAACTAGTAACATGGTAGACATTGCCTGATCATTTTTTATTTTAACTGATCGGATTAGGTATCTTTGTGTATGTGCAAGAATGTGTGAGAGAGAGAGATACGGGCCTTACTTTTGTTTTTTACCTCTTGCCTGCATAAATAAAAGCTAGAACCCTGTTTAGAAAAGGAACTAGTGATACGAGATGCATTGCATGCCTATTTTTTATTCAGACTGCTTAGGATGGGTTGGTGATTGCCATCTCTCACATCTGGATTAGCAGAAGCCTCCGTCTGTGTTTACATTGCTGCGCGTGTTTTCTGCTCTGTGGAAGAAATCCAGCTCTGTTCTCTCACTCCTTGTACGGGCACAGGGGTAATCCACCATTCAGCCTGCTCCACCTCTCTTGGCCTGCTGCGAAAACACTCAACACCCAAATACATAAACTGTTCTCACCCACTCTCAGAAAGAAAAGAACATTCGCTCATGTAACATGCGCCGAGCATTCCCCAGGCCACGATTTCAAAAATGAACCAACACCAGTGGAAACTACACTATTATGCTAAAACACACGATACTAATGAATGTACTAGTTCAAGTTCAAGTTTATTTCTATAGTACATTATCACACACCAAAGGTCTTTCAATGTGACTTTGCACAAACAGAATACAAAATAAAACCAAATAGAATAGAATAATTAAATAAATAAAACAATACATAGAAAATCAATAAAAGAAAATTGAGAGTGCAATAGATGTGCAGATATTTAAAAGAAGGCGGAGGAGAATTGTGCAGTTTTTAGCAGCTTTTTAAAGCTACAGTTGGTGCAGATCTGATACTGATGGACAATTTGTTCCAGCTGCATAGTGACTAAGTGCCATTTCATCGGGTTTAGTTTGGACTCTTTTCACCACTCTTTTGACCAGATCTAAGAGACCTACCAGAAATATGTACTTCAAACATATCAGAGATGTATTTAGGACCCAAACCATTGAGTGACTTGTACACGATGAGTAACCCTTTGAAAACTTCTAATGTATCAACAGAACATCGGTTTAAGCTGATTAAAGCTACATTAGGATCATGTTGCCTGGCTGTAATTAACTTTGCCTTTTCAAATACAGTAATTTAAACTTGTGGCCTTGAGGTGTAAGTTAGGTGAGGAGTAAACTTGGCATGACAAGAACGTTCCTTTATATGCAAAGCAAGCTTGCTTTGCATATGTGAAGTGATCATTTTTGTAACACGTGAACACACCACAGCACACAGTGTGAACAGCATTTAACCCATTCACCAAGTGAAGCAGCGGCCAGCCAGGAACACTGCCTGGGGAGCAGTGTGTGGGGACGGCACCTTGCTGAAGGGTACCTCAGAGATGCCACTAGCAGTCTTGGGATTCGAACCCGCGACTTTCTGATCACAGGGTCAACTCCCTAAACACTAGACCACCAGCTGCCCCGAAAAAAACAACTAAGGAAAGCTTCACGATTTTACGTGTCATCATTGCCCAGAGGCCATGCTAATCATCTCTGTATCGTTCCAGTTTTAGTATATGTGCTGCCGTAGCATGCATAAATATACAAAGCAAATTATACAAGTTATATGACAAAACATCTGACTGTTTGTGTTAAAGATTGTGGCCAAAGTACTGGTTACTAAGTACTGGTTACAATAGTAATGCCTTACACTTCTTCTTCAATGCTTCTTCAAAATCCCCTAAAACTAATATGCTATGTAAAGAGTCCCCACCAGAAGGCAGTATTGTCTAAGTTTAAACCACATACAGCACTGAAACTCAAGTGGAACATGGGCAAACACATCTATCCATACGGTACTGTGAAAAAGTCTTGAAAATAATATTTAAAAACTGTTTAGATGAGTGTTTTTACATTAATATTACTAAATATACTAAATAATACTAAAAAGAATAAATACAAAAAATATTATACAGTAAATAGAGATTTTATGTTCAGTATATCAATGTGTTCCTTGTGGAAGCCCAGTATTACCTGTAGTTTTCATCAGAAACCTGGTTTGACTCAATCAGTCCTTCATTAAATTAAATCAGGAGCTGCTGATGGAATTCCACAATTCCAAACAACGGCTGGAGGAACCGAGGAGAAATCTGGAACCGAATAGGTGCCTAAAGCTTTTCTGCAGGACTGTTAATCTTTGCATTAAACTGAGCAGCATTTGTATACAGAGGTTTTACTCATAAAACATCTCATAAAAGACTAGGATGATGACAAACATGGTAATGTGACTGATCTGAAGAAGTTGAACTTTGATCTTTTTGAAGTGCAAGCCCCCCACCCCAGTCCACAGGCTAGTTCAGGATGTTCACATTGAGTCATAACTGTTATTGAAACTACATAAATATCATTACAGACCTCAGCCAGAGAGCATATGACAAACGGACAGCTGACAACCAGTCCTGCCGTGGCATTTAAAACAGCATTGGTGTGAAGGAGACCCTGTTCTGTACATCAAGCCAATCTGAGAGTGAGGGAATTCTTATTACCTAATCAACTTTCACTAAAGCAGTAAGGTCAGTTGAGGTCAGTTCTGATCTTAGGGCTTTTTTATGGCTCAGTGTTCTGGTACACTGTAGATTCCAGTGACACATGAACCCTTAAGCATCTGTTAACGGCTATGTGCCTAGGGCTGAATCAGCTGTCCACAACATGACCCACTCATCCCTCAAGCACTCACTAGCTCTCCCACGTTCACCCACGCTCTCATTAAACACATACATTTGTTGTGAATCAGGTGAGAAAGCAATTCCAAGACGTGTTGGAACACACAGCAGGTTGCTGACAGACAAAATGCTCTAGCCAGTGCATAACCACTGTATGTTAGAAACTGAATTAACCAGTGCTAAATCAATGTACATACAAAACTGCTACAACCAGTGATAAATCGATGTATACACAAAACTGCTATAACCAGTGATAAATCAGTGTATACACAAAACTGCTATAACCAGTGATAAATCAGTGTATACACAAAACTGCTATAACCAGTGATAAATCCATGTACATGTCCATGTACGCTATGTTTAGTGCTAAACCAATTTGTGCTAGAAAATGCTAGAGCAAAAAAATTGAAGCAATTAAAGATTAAAATGTAATAAATAAGCAATGTTAAAACAAATATATGCTCAAAATGATACAATCAATGCTAAACCTTTGTATGTAAGAAAATACTAAAACTACGACTAGACCGTTACTAATGTTAAAGCAGTGTCTGCTAGAAATTGCTATATCCAGTGCTAAATCTGTATATTACTGTATATGTTATAGGCAATGTACTGCATGTTAGAAAATGCCATTACCAGTGATAAAACAATATATTATTAAAAAGGCTACACCAATCAGCCACAACAGTAAAGGCTAGACTGTCTGGTCAGATCCCACAGAAGTGCTACTGTAGCACAAATTGCTGAAAGAGTTCATGCTGGCTATGATGGAAAAGGGTCAGAAAACACAGTGCATTGCAACTTACTGTGTATAGTGTTGCATAGCTGTAGACCAGTCAGAGTGCCCATGCTGACCCCTGTCCACTGCCGAAAGTGCTGACAATGGGCACATGAGCATTAGACCTGGACTGTGGCACAGTTGAAAAAGGTGGACTGGTCTGAGGAATCATATTTTCTTTTACATCATGTGGACAGCCGTGCGCGAGTGTGTGTGTGTGTGTCTGCTCTACTGGAAGGAGGCAAGGCAGTAGAAGCATTGTGATGCTCTGGCCAATGTGTATGCTACTTCGACATGTCCCACCTACTTAAACATTGATGCAGACCAAGTACACCCCTTCATGGCAACAGTATTCTTAATGGCAGTGGCCTCTTTCAGCAGGGTGATGCGCCGTGCCACACTGCAAAAATTGTTAAAGAATGGTTTGAGGAGCATGACAAAAGTGTTGACTTAGTGTAGATAGATCTCCATTTGATCAAGTAGCTGTGGGACCTGCTGGACAAACTAGTCCAATTCATAGAGGCTCCAACTCACAACTTACAGGACTTAATGGTTTTGTTGGCAGTGTGGGTTTTGCACACTGTACATGAATAATATATGACTGTTGCTGCACAATTTATTAGCCCCCCCCACTTCCTTGCCACCAACGGAAAGGGACCACCACAGGGCTACCACTGACCAGATCTTAAATGGATTGTTGACAGTTCTCAGCACTGCAGTCACACTCGACATGGTAATAGTACGTGTGTAGCGCTGGTATGCTTGTATCAGGCACAAGGGTGTTGCTGGAGTTTTAAACACGTATGTGTTACTGCTGGGTGAAGAGTAGTCCACCAGCCAAAACGGTCCTGCCAGTAGTGGTCCTGGTGTCAGAAACACCTCCAAGGTATAGCAAAAAAAGCAAGTGGCCAGCAAGTGTACACAGTGTTTAAAAGCCCGGAACAGTGTTTAAAATCCTGTCCAACACGAACTAACAGGATACCACTATGCTGTTGTCACTGCTATGCTGGTAATGATCCACCACCAAAATAATATCTGGTCCTATTGAACCAATTTAGTTGTAGATTGATTATTGTGCATCTATATGGTAGATGTACCTGATTAAATGGTCAATAAATATATTTCTTGTGGAGCTCCTGCTATATTCCAGTACATACACTGTTATCATCTCAGCTGGCAGTAAAGAGTATGTCCTAACACCTAACTATGCTGTATGCAGTTATAAAAAGGTTAAATGAACAGCAAATGCTGCTTTATTGCTATGCACTCATTTTTCAATTTTATGTTCAGTATTACGCCTAGCAAGTAAATAGTGAGTCTGGTGTCAGTGAATACAGATTTATATTTGTCTCCGTGCGAGCTAGGGCCAGACAGAATACCCATTCATGCTGGGCAGTGAACACTTTCCCTAAAACGTTTAAGGAGTGTCTACACTGGTTTGTATAGCAATGCAGGATTCCTTGCTAGGCCTTATCTCTGACATAATAAACTCGTGACTCAAATAAGCTCAGGAAGCGAACCGCACCTGTTTAACCTTTCACCACTGCACTAACAACCTCAGCCACAGGGCAGCGTCCAGCTGCAGGAGTCAGATAACAGCATGTCGACCAGCATTGCCTGCTGCAATTATTCTGTTTATGACAGCATTTGTGCCATCAAGACATGATAGTTGTCAAAGAGGTGTACTTTGATTAAAAAAAAAAACATGTCATGAGTCATAGAAAATGACAACTGGCTTTGTTTTTTATGGTGATGCAGTGTCACCTTTGCTCCCCATCAACAATGCTCTGGACCTTGTTCAGCAAGAAGCAAGCCAACAGCTTGACCAACATGTGACTCAAAGTGTACAGTCTATTTTTTTCCCCGCAGCTGGTTTAACAGTACGTGTGACAGGGATGACACCCGTCAGAATTAGCATATAGGTACCCGATGCTCCCTTGCGAAAATAGCCATAATATAAGACATATGTCTTAATGGTTTATAGTTTACGTTTACGACATTTAGTCTCCTTCTAATTCTATCAACCTGTACTTTAAGGGGGTGGGGGGCAGTCCCCATGAAGAAAGGTAGTGCTTTTGAAGTGCTATAAAAAAAGACTCAGCTGCTATCACAGTCACGAGGTCTACTCCAGCCTAAACTTAGAGAGGCGGAAACGTGCAAGTACAGACGTAGTTGTGCGCCCCTCTTAGCCTTCAGGCAGCGGGCCAAGGCAGCTACTTCATACAGACACAGACAGTAGTGTAACCGGGCCTAGGAGATGGCAGATGGATTTTCAATGGAGAATCACCATTAAGGGTGTAATTTAGCCCTTTGCTTTGACTGAGCCTGATCTGCGTCTGAGAAATAGCACCACATGGGCCTGCTCCATGGCTTTAGAGGAATAATCCATCCTTTTTCAACTTGATCTCTATCTCCCGCATCTGTTGCATCTGGTCGATTACCACAGTCAATAATTTCGACATGTTTCCCTGTACTTAGTAAAAGAACAGAAAACCCGTCGGCTTAAAACACACTTATGACAGAAGCAAATAGGCAGTTGCGGCAAAATTATTGCCTGTGGTTATTGACTGTTTGCTACAGTTATGGCGGGTAGAGCTTAAGTTAAAAGGTGCATCACCAAAAAGTGCTAACATGGCAAACAGTGTATGAAAGCTGACTGGTGGCCCATTTGTATTTTTGAGAATTTACTCAGTTTTATTCTGTAGGTTTCATCTGTTAGTCCCATTAACGTATGTGGGCAAAGCAGTGGAGTAAACACCACTTGAATGTCCATTGAGCCCTTTTACTGTTTCACTATTACTTTCATTTATCACAGTAAAGCCTTTCAGTAGGCTAGATGCACTGCTAGAGTAAGGGAGATGAGGATGCCATGTTATAGGTACCCTTATGCAATGCAAGGGTAGCTCTCATGGCGAAATAACACTAGGGGGAAGTAGCCGTGTAAGAAACAATGTGGGATTGCTATGTGCTTGGCGAGGATCAGTCCAGGACCACCATGGGCTCCATAAAAAGCACTGGGGGATCACATGTGTTCTGTTAAAAGCAGTGTGGGACAACCATGTTCTCATATATACAGTAAGAAGGCTAGAGGGACTAGAGAGGAAATGAATACCACATTTGAGAATGTACTGTAACTGAGCAGAGTAACCAATCAGTGTGACATGCCACTGATCCTATGGAAATGTTGGGGTCACTTACATGGAAAGAAGAGAAAAACTTTGGAAAGTGTATTAAATTATATGACAGAAATTGATACCAAAAGTCCTAACCTAGAAGTACATAATCGTGCATATTAGGAAGGCAATAAATTATCTCATGTTGCATCTAACTATTATTAAAGAGTCTCTGTCCTGAAATAAATTTTATTGACAATATTTATAACTTATGTGCAGTGGGTAATGTCGCTTCACAGAGAGAAGGTGCTGGGTTTGATTCGAGACCGGGATGGCTGGAGGTCCTTTCTGTGTGGAGTTTACATGTTCTCCCTGTGTCAGTGGTTTCTGCCAGGAGCTCCAGCAGGGGCGGCTCTAGGCTCGCGGCAGCCCTGGGCAGAGAAAGAATCGGTGGCCCCTTCGCCCGCCAATGTCAATATGGTATCTTATGCACGGCGGATGGCCATGTCCGTTGCGGACACTGCATAGCCGCCTCGTGCTCATGACACAAGCGTTTAACTTTTGCCGAAATTTGCCGCTGCGTTTTGTGTCTCTTTCTGTTTTATATTCAATATATATTGGCAAGGCGGCCCCTTGGATTTGGCGGCCCTGTGCAGGTGCACAGTTTGCACATGCCTAAGGCCGCCCCTGGCTCCAGTTTCTTCCCACAGCCCAAAGACATGCATGTCAGGCGAATTGGAGATGCTAAATTGCTCCTAGGTGTGATTGTGTGTGTGAAAATAGTTAACTGTATGTCTGCCCTGTGATAAACTGGCGACCTGTTTATAAACCTTTCACCCTATGAGCACTCAGATGGGTTCCAGCATCTCCTGTGACCCTGGTTAGGATATGTGTCTTAGGTAATGAATATTTATAACTGAACAATATTCCCTCATTTTTCTCTGGATTGAGAAAAACTAAAAATATTACTTAATCTTACCTTAAGCTTTTAACAAATATTGTTTACATTTTTTTTTATCATTCAGTCACCTCCCCATTATTTTACTTCTAAAATCCAAAACAAGATCATTTTGGATCCTTCGATCTTAAGGTGTTTAGTATTTGGATACAGCATCGTAGCATCTCGCTCAAAAATGTAACTGACAATTCACATATTATTAACATGTTAGCAACCTTGTCAGCATGAGGCCTTGCTCCCATGATGCTAGCAAGCTATCATAACAATAGTAGGGTTAGAGTTCTCCTTCAAGCGTGTTAAGCTGTCCAGTGACATTGTAATAGCAGCAGTTTGAAAATGTGCAGTGGCGCTTCACGTGACTTAGAGGAAGCATGTGCTCGGCTTCATCCTCCCAGGGGTATCATCTTAGCTAGTGGGCTGAGTTGGGCATGACTAAATCAGGGAGAAAATTATGGAAAAAATATCAATAAAAAAAAAAATAAAATAAAATTACAAACTAGCAAATTGTTTTTTATTCTGACTTAATAGCCACTTCAGTTTTGTTTTCTTTGCTTGTTTTGTCCCATTTGAAGTATTGCAGCACTTTGAGAACTACACACCTTAAATGAAGGTTATTTTGTTAGCCGCTACCTAGTTAATTGCAAAATGGGATCGAAATCTTGCTGCCAGATCATTCGACAAAATCTGTCTAATTTGTCTAACTGACATTGCTAAAATCATCTAGTTAACCATGAAGAATTGGCCAGCAAGCTATTCCATTTTAATGAGTTTTAATACAAACCTACTGGCTGTCTGAAGTGTTATTAGTTACTTAGCAAACAAATAAACATATAGTGCTACCCTTTAAACATGTTAAAAAAAACTTTATTGAAAATATAAAAACAGAATTTATTTTACAGAAAAAAAAAACATTTTCAATATGGTACAATTTAGATATCCAGCACATATCATTTTTTTTCTCATGTCCTTAAGTGTTGCATATATATAATTCTTCCTCTTGCTCTTAGGAAGGTTTTCTTTGCCACTTTCTTCTCTGACTTGCTGACTGGAGGCTTGGAAATAGACTTTTGTAAAGCTGCTTTGTGACAACGCCTGCTGTGAAAATCTCTATACAAATACATTTGAGCGGCCTAGCTCATTAAAGGACAAACAGTATGATTTAGGTTGCAACCCTGGCTGATAAAAAGTACTGGTATTACTGTGTTTCCCACACAGTGTAAGCTTCGAGCATAAAAAAACAAAAAGGGATAATAAAAACTGTCCAAAAATCATCTGTAGGCCAGTTTGGCAATGAAGAAATTGGAATCAGCCATAAAAATTCATGACTGGTGCACTTCTAATAAACTTCATTGTTTATTTGATGTAAATCTAGCTCAAGTCTGCACATCATGTGTTTTAATTTAAAGAGTTCTTCTGGGATAAAAAGGCACTAGCTGTAGAGGCACACATGAGAAAGAGTGAGAGTGAGAGAGAAAGTGAATGAGATGGGTCTTACTTCATGCAGTTACCCCTCGGCATCACTGTCCTGGAGGCCTTCTGCACTTACCTTGATTGACAGCTTGTAAAACCCAGCGTGTGTGAGTGTCTCACACGCCGAGATAAGATTTCAGTCTCCAGCTGGAATTTCCATCACAGTGATGTACTAACCCTAAACACAGATGCAGCCGTTTTTATTCAACATGCAGCTTTGGGCTGTAAATTTCCCAACTTTCCAGTTTATTGGTAATCCCTGGAGGCTTTAATTTCTGCCTTTAGGTTTGATGAAGTACTCTATAGAATCTTTTTAACTGAGTTACAACTGCTATCGCTTTTATCAGACCAACCCACCGACCATCTGGTGTCGTTCTCACTATTTCTGGGTTCTTGCACGTTTTATCAACACATTTCACTTCAGCTGAGCTCGGGGTCTATGATGGCTTTGTGAATCTGATCATACTAGTAGTATTTCAGTCATTTTCAATACATGGTTTGTAGTTTCTGTTATTTTATGTCAAAATGTAATATGGTTTAGACTTTATAGCTCAGTTAAAAGCCTGACTTTGACGCTAGATGCAGCCTTGCTATGTCTAAGCAAAATCTTTAATGATAGCATAGGAGGGAGGGATGAAAGCCTTTTCCGAATGTGATTCAAAGGGGTGTTTTGGAGGTGTGGTCATTCTCTAATGACATAAACAGCTCTAAAAATGCAAGGTGTCATTAGGAAGGAGAAAGGTACCCAAGATTTAGACTCAGACACCTTTCCTGTAGTGTTTCATCTCAGACTGCTTTCTGAATGAGGCCAAACGTGGAATAGCCATTCAAAAGTCCAACAAGTTTGTAACCAATTCTAATAATAATAGTCATTTATTCGATAATCCCTTAAACAGTGTACACTGAAATATGTTAGACACCAGAAGGCGTTAAGATTTTTTGTTCAATATTTGTAGCTATAGGGGATTGTACTAAACGTTGTCTTGTCCAGTTGTTTTGTTGCTTTTGTGTTTTTTTTCTTGCTCTCTCTTTCCTTCCTGTCTGTGCCTGTGGTCTTGTGGTGTCCTGTTCTGTTCTTGTGTTGCACCGTAGTCTTGGAGGCCTGTTGTTTCATTTCACTATGTACTGTGTGTATATGGTTGAGATGACAATAAACCTACTTGACTTGACTCGACTTGACTACCTCAAGTAAATGATTAATAATATGCTGTAATTCTCTATTTACAATAATTCCTAGACTATATTATCTGCTCAGAGATTGGATCACTTCATTTCAAATAAAAGCAATAGCAAAGATAGGCGTAGAAGAATGGATTTATTCAGCCCATAGGTAGAAATTTAAAAGCAGGATGGCTCAACTGGTAAATATTTGCAAACAAATTAGAAAAATGCAGTCATGACATTATGTTTTTTCATCCTCACCCATTTTCTCTCACAATGGACTATTCTCCAGCCTGTTAGCTTTATGGGATGATCTTCTTCTCAGCACAGTCATGGTGCTATTTGTGATAACATATTCTAGCCCATGTTCTGCTCTGCTGCCCCAGTCACATGTATGTATTTCTGAAGCTGATTCCCCAAAAGAACTTTTCATAATAATGTGAGCTCTCTAGATGCTGCACTATGTGACTGATCTACACTCTATATCCTCTGGACTATATTTTGTAGTCAGAGGCTCTACAGCTGGACAGACAGTTAACAGGCTTACAGAACCACTTCGAAAGTATTAAAGGCCCTATGTTCTGCATTTTTTCTTGTTTTATTTTTTTATGTATTTTCCTTGTGGTTCACTTAGCTTTAGAATTTAAGCTTAAGAACGTAATCGCTTGTTTTTTTGTTACTGTAGCTTTAAGATGCATGTATTTAAATTAGCTCTGTTCTGATTGCCTGCCCTGTGTTAGGCCTCTTTCAAAAAGCAGTCCAGTACTGAACCACTCCTTATAACTTTAGTGTAAATGGGTTAGGCTAACCATCCTTGGTAGATACATGCAAATGTGTTGGTTTTTGTGACATCATGGAAAGAATGCGATCAGACCAGACTTTTCTACTACTGCTGTGTAGTTCTGAATATATTAACAAAGTGAAAAGAAGGCACACCTTTTTTCTCGGCAGCTGGCAGCTAACCTGGATGTTTTTACAACTATAAAACCACAATTATATAATTCACAGGCATGCTACCGCCTGTTTAAATGTCAAAGAGGTTGGGAAATTGAGGATGTAAAAATGAATTACAACTGTTTTAATACAAAAACCCAAACAAACATTTTAAATGGACAGTAAAAGAAATAAAAATAAAAATACAAGTCAAATATGAGATGTGGGCCCTTTCATCCACATGTGTCCCCCCACGAATACGTGTCACTGGCCAGAGAACAAAAAGCTTTTACCTAGTATGGTAAAAACATACATACAGTTCTGTATGCTGCCACTGAGAAGTTCTTTTTATAGGCGGCAGAGATACGCTGCTTTGCAGCCACTGATACTACTCAGGATGAACATGTAGTGGGGGATGTGATGCACATGACCGGTGAGTCAACAGCACACTAAAATGAATATTTATGGCTGACTGTATTTCAGTACATTCTATAGATGTGCTAACCTAGACACATGAAGCTGTATGTAGTCCACAAATTTAAACAACATTAAATGTAACTGGCAGTGATCAGTTACAGACAGAGGTTTACTGACAGAATTACTCATAGAGATTTTAATAACATACACTAATTGCATGGCCAGAACTGGCCAATAAACTGCATTGTATCTAAAATTCTGGCATCATTATCGGTATTTATTAATCTGTTTGCTTACTCAAGATCATAAATATGGGTGCATTATTTAGGGTCAAGTGGTATCATTTTTCTTATTTTATATAATAATGAGCACGGCAGTGTTGATATTAGATATGTGAAGCCATTAAATTCAGCCATAAAATCATGATTATGATCATGACTCTGCTTGGTACAACAACCTCTTGCCATCCTTTGTTATCGCCAAAACATTGTTGGTGACCATATATGAGTTTATAAGTACACACACACACACACACACACACACACACGCACACACACACATATAAAAACTACTGCATTTGTAGTTTATGATTTTATACATAAAATATACAGTTTTTTAACCATAGTATTTGAAATCAAGTAAAACATTAGATGCAATCATTACTTTCATTTTAAACTTTAAGAATAGTATTGTATTCAAAAATAGTATTTGACGGGTAAAATCTTGTCGGTCTGGTAGACTCTTTCTTAACACTACAATCTTTTCGAGGTCTGGTACCCACCTGAGCCCAAACATTGGGCTTTTAATATAGGGGGTCTATAGTAAACATGTACTTTAACGTTACATGCTAGTGAGTAGAGTGGCCTTGAGAGGAGCATAACAATACATTTTTAAACAAATGATTATAGTTATACCAGTAAAGGTATAATTCATGCTACTTTCCCAAAAAAGGTGAATAGAAAACTGGCTAGTTGCTTAAAACTGTTAACATGGTGTGTTCATAGCGCAGCACTGACACCACATCCAATCCATACATCTCGTCCACACAAACAGCCTGTGTAATTTTCCACCAAAGGTAGGAAGGCTATGTATCTACGTGCATTGTCATTGTGTGATCTTAATGCAAAGGGCAGAGTGTGGCATATGATTAACTGAGATCCCTCCTGCTTCCACATGACTGTAAAGTGACCATTCTGTCATACGTGAACACACCACAGCACACAGTGTAAACAGCACAAAATTCTTCTCTGCATTTAATCCATTCACCAAGTGAAGAAGCAGGCAGCCAGGAACACAGCGCCCCGGGAGCAGTGTGTGGGGACGGTACCTTGCTCAAGGGTACCTCAGAGATGCCACTAGCAGTCTTGGGATTCGAACCCACAACTTTCTGATCGCAGGGCAAATGTCCTAACCACAAGGCCACTGGCTGGTAGAATTCCTTATGTTACCCTGTGATTGAATTCTTAATGTTACTCTATGATTGGCTAGTAGAATTCTTTATGTTACCCTATGATTGGCTGGTAGAGTTCCTTATGTTACCCTATGACTGGTTGGTAGAATTCCTTATGTTACCC
>JBBPCZ010124777.1:0-25357 GCA_037974445.1 Brycinus macrolepidotus | reverse complement strand
CAAAGGGTTTCTACAAAACTTGTGCGGTTTAGGCCCTGGCCGGACTTTTACGTAGGGAAGAAAAAAAAAGAAAGAAAAAAGAATAAAAAAAAAAAAATAAATAAATAAATAAAATAAAATAATCTGTGGAAAAACAATAGGGTTCCTACGGACTTCGTCCTTGGACCCCTAATTAGCATTATTATAACTGTAATGAGTTAATAATAAAAAGGCTGCTTAAGAGAAGGTTTAGAGTGGGGAGACCACAGGCAAGAAACTCATCAGGAATGCTACATAAGGTGGTTTTAAACATTTGAAACCGGTTAGTAATTAAGCCATTTTTTTATCATAAACTGATAACTGTTGTTTTTGTAAATGTAAGTCAACACTTAAAAGCTGTTACTCCCAACTCTGTGAATATGGAAGTAATTAATATAAGTTCTTGAGCATGGGAGTCAAATGTTCCCAGCCTGGTGAACATACAAAGGCAAGTTGCACTTCAGGACTCACTCCTTGGGGGAGGAAAAAAAATAAGGAAAATGTTCAAAGGATAAAATTTGTTCAAAACTAGTTTTAAAGACTTACTCTGCACACAGACTCTTATACTTTCCAGGTTACTTTATAGCAGCAATATTGTTTCTGCCCGTTCTGCTTTATTTTACTGTAGAAAATGGAAAAAAACAGAACAGCACTTACTAATGCGCACAGTCGATGAGTTGGTACTCATTGGACCTCTCGTAGCATGCCTTCACTCCTTCATCATTCCAAAGTTTCTTGGTATGGTCGAAAAACTCCTACAGAAAGGAAATTTACCATGGTGCAAATTACAAACCTTTTTAAAAATACATAACTTCTACTACAACTATGCATTACAGTTACCAGATAAAATCACAGAAAAAGTAAATGCCATGTTTTACATAAAGTTAACCTGGAACAGAAACGAGTAATACTACAGCAGCATAGCTGGCCCATGGATTAGGCAAACTATGTAACCACCTTTGACACTGCCCTTTCCTGGTGGACCCCTGTAGGATGCTGCATCTCCCTCTCCCTTTTCCTTGTTCTCTCTATCCCCCAATCGAATGTGTATGCATTTAGCAGACAAATTCAAAACTTGTATTTGGGCACAACCAGATGTTTTCATTCCAGAATGGTTACTCAAACCCATATAATACGCCCTCAAACTATTCTGCTACCGCGGATGACTTTATGGCACAGCTATTACAAGAAGATCGACAACCCAAGTCATACATTCAAAGTTGAGGCTTCCCATACACAAGCCTGACTTTGTTAACCTTAAATTGTTTGCTCAAGATCAGTTTTCAGTTATATAGAGATGGTTCCTATCTCACCTTCAGAATCAATTCTACTAAGCACCTAAAACTGAATCTCAATAAGACAGAATTAATGCACCTGCAAAGCAGTCCATAACATTGGACCATGTAAAAGGTTTTCGCCATGTTCCGACTTGATTACTTCAGTTCCTTGCTTAATAGTACAGAATAGGGTTCAGAATGCTTCTGCTCACACTTTCATAACCTTCCAAAGTGCTCTAGTGTGACATCTTTATGGAGATCACAGATTAAGTGCGCTCGCTGCACTCGGCGTCTCGCGGCATCAGCATACCTGTCTGTCCCTGTGATCTTTGTCCTAAGTGAATGTGTCTTTTCAACCGCAGGAGACATAGTTAGCACCCAGAGGTCTCAACTGCTTGCACTTGTTTTCACTTAAAATAGACTAAGAAAAGTTTCATTTTTCTTAATTATATTGTTTTTTATTTATGTTCAACTAGTTAAAATAAGTTAAAAGGTAACACACAGTTTCAACAATTTAGGAGTTGATGCACAGTTATAAGGTTGGATGAAACTATTAAGAAATCATACAAGAGAAGCCTGTCATTTGAGTTACACACTTACAGTTAACACTTTGTGCGTGCATACTGTTCTGTCCAGTTGCTACTGCATATGATAATTCAAGCTTAATAGCTAATAATTAAACGTAAAACTGCAGTGATCAGTTATATCATTTCAAAATGCACCTGCATTGTTAAGTGTTTTTGACTTTCAGTCAAATGAAAGGCTTTTTCCAGTCATCTATTTCATCTTTAAAGTTATCTGAAAAATCTTAATCTTAAAATCTCGTCTCGTTCTTGTGAACCCACTATCGTGTATCGTCACGTAAGCTGAGCTGAGCGTCTTATCACACCCCTATTTATTACGCAATGAATGCAGATTATCTGTTTACATCTTCAGGTAAAATAGAGACCAGGTCATTTTTGTATAAAACAGGCACTTATTCAAATATTTTGTTTGCACTACGTCAAGCTCAATGGGGAAAAGTATTTATTTAATAGCAAGCTGATGTGTTAAACTTGGTGTTGATTTTTTCTATTTTTCTATCTGTTTTATCAAAAAGGGCCACAATTTTATTTTTTTTACTTATTATTTAAATTAGTTTGAGGGTGCATTGTCACTAAGCTAGAGAAAGCTCACATTCTAAACGCTACATTTTCATTGATTACAATGGCATGGCCACCCATCTTATCTACAAGCATGTTTTTTTTGGCTTATTTCTGGTTGCACTTTAACCCCAAGGGGAAACTTAGGTCAAAACAAAAAGTTAAAACTTGTTTTGAACAATTTCTTTGTCATCTGTGGTTTGATTTTAAGTAGGGGGAAAAATTAGATTAAAATCGAAAATCGGATTTGGTGAGAAAAAAAATTTTTTTTTTAGGCCATTTCGCCCAGTTCTACCATAAACCAACAAATACATAATTCTGCCAACAAGCATTCACGTTATGTTACTCAAGAACAAGCAATAGGCAACCTTCACACTAGCCTACACGAGTTTTTGCACAACAACAAAAATATAATCACTAAATATGCCTGATGACATCAAAATATTTATTACTACCCCAAAGTTATTTATATTTTAATTATTTACCTAAGAAAAGGGGTTATTAGACCTAACTAGAGGTCTTCCAGTCAGCTTCTAATAAAGATCATGGCACACCGAAAGGGCCACACACAGTTGTGTGGCAGATACAGATGAAAGTGTGGATGTAATACAGAGAATGCATCAAAGTTAGAGTTTGAGTTGAAAGAGACAAAGTGGAAAAAAACTGTAAGCTGTAATTTTGGCTGAGGTAATATACCATTAGCAATGATCTTTTTATATAAAATACTGTTTCTCTCAGTGTAAAGTTCCTCATCTAACATGGCTTTTAGTGGTCTCATTCTGTGTTTAATTTAACAGGGTAATGGTACATTAAATGCACAAAGAAATTTAACAGTGCTGGGAATTGCCTTGTATCAACACACACTGAAACAAAGCTGGTGTTGTGTTGATACATGCTACCTATCGAGACGTGCTACCGAGCCTTTCTGCACATGTGCAGGACACGTGCAGTTCCACAGTCTTGGGTTTAATTACCACACACATAAATATGTGCTACCTTGCATTAGGGACACTGGTTAACACTGGTATATCTTCAAAAGCTCTTTTAATTGTTACTTTCAACTTTTATAAAATTTTTTGTAAAAATTTACACGCTGTGCACAGTGTAAAGGCATATGAGCGCATGTCACTGCTCTAGAGTAATAAATGAACATTTTGATATCTTCTGTGTTTTAGCCTATTTGTTACTTAACAAAGAAAAACTCTCAGAAATCTTAATTTCTTTAGCTATGTTGCCTGCTTCTTTAGTAAGTGGTTGCATAATATGTGAAAGTACAAGATTAATTTTATTTAAACATATAATATTCTTGTCAAGTAGAGCTAGAACTGATAGACTCTGCTGTTGGTTCGTGCTACGGTAGCATTTTCTGACAAGGCAGCATAAATCGTCACAACACCGGCACAATTGTCGGCACGACTGTTGCCACCCTAAGAAAATCTTGAGTAAAATCAACAAAAACAAGCTAATCGAAAATAGCTAAACAATGAAATAGTTTCCTTTAGAGAGTTTACTGCATGCCACAATGTGCGACATGGATCTAATCAACTTAAGTATAACATTTTTTATATTTTTTATTTGATTTATTTGATTTTTTCTGATATTTACAGTAATGGGTAGAGAGGAGGTTCAATTCCCGGGTGAGCGGCCAAGGGTCCTTTCTGTGTGGAGTTTGCATGTTCTCCCCTGTGTCCGTGTTGGTTTAAATCAGTTATTCCTGTTTTCTCCCATAGTCCAAAGACATGCACATCTGGGGAACTGGATATGCTAAATGAATGAGTGAGTGTATGAGTGAGTGAATGTTTGTCTGTGCTTGTCTGCCCTGAGATGAACTGGCAACATGTCCAGGGTGTTTCTCCCTAAACAGGATCCCAGAATAAGCAGTTCAGATAATGGATGGAGGATGACAAATGTGTGCACCCCTGCCCTATGTATGCCTAAGAGTTTTATATCTTGAAAGGAGCATTGGCTGCTTTCAGTCGGTGGATGGCATGAAGTGGGAAAAAGCCCCAAAAGAAAAAACAGCATAAACATTAACATCGAAAATGTGATGAAAGCTACATTAAATATGGATTTATCATCATTAAGGATGCTAATGCACAAAATTGTGTGTGTAGTATGCCATGCAGATGCAAAATCTTGTATTTCACCATCTGGAGACAAAATATTCTATCCTTAAAGACAAGTCTGTCGATTATTTTGAGAAGAGCAAACCTGAACAAAACTGTCAGCAGCAGTCCACAATCTCAGTTAATGTTGCTTAATTAAGGACCTCCTATTTTGTACTGATTAGGTATTCCCATGGCAAATGAGAAGCTAGCCCTACCAACAGCTGAAGAATTATGCCTGGAGGTTTGGGGAAGCTTGGGGTAACATGGTTGGGCATGTTGCCCTCTCTGATAACACAGTGAAGAGGAAAACAGAAAAAAAAAATGGCAGAGAATGTTGAGGGGCATTTGCTCCAAAGGCTAAACGCATCCTCATGGCATGTGATATAAAAAGAGCAGGCCACAGATGAAGAAAACCAGGCAATTTTTCTTGTGTAAATGTGATACACCCATCAAGAAGACATACTGGAGGCCATACTATGCACCTTGGAGCCTAAATACATGTCTGCTAAAGTTGGCTTTCTGCGTTGGTGTGTGCACCAACTGTGTTGCAGCCATGATGGGTCACTTGTGTCATCGTCACACTGATCTGGGAACCCACTCACTTTGCTAGATGCTGACAAGCAAGAGGTTATCACCAGAGCTCAATAGTGTACCAAAGGATGTGGTTCAGACAATTAAGTCTGTCAAAGTATGCACACTTAACACTAACACTGTTTGAACAACTGTTTGAGGACCAGACACAAAACACAAGTGGCTCCTTAAACACACAGAAGGCTGATGCCCAGGCAAGGCCCTACCTCAGGTGTTTGAATCAAGTCAGCTACTTTCTTTGTGAAAAGGGATCCTCACTGGCAGACTATTTCACTGGGTAAGACTGGATGGCAAAAATTTGCTTTTTTTGTGTGAAATCTCAAAAAGCAATATTTCATCCCAGGGAGAATTTACAGTATTACTTGAGATAGTTGATAGTTTCAGCATTCATAGCAAAACTTGATTCTTGGACAAAGAGAGTTGAGAGAAGTGTCTGTGACATGTTCCAGACACACACAAAAGACATGGGAGAAAGAAAATCCTACACCTGTCAACCCTCATTTGCCATCACCTGCATGCATTCTCAGTGGAGTTCTGAGTGTTATTTCCCATTTTGAAAGGACAAAAGGCTAGGAAAGGAATGTAGATGTGACTCAACTCTTCTTTTTGATGAGAGCTCTTCCACTACTTTTGACTAAACCATAACACTTTTCTAAATGCCGCCATTCTGAGCCCAGCAGCAGTGTCACAGACATCAACAGCTTTGATCCTTCGAACATACTCTGAAGAATGGGGACCCAGTATTTTGTTCAGAGGGAGGGACAAGTCATGTTAAGCCCCTCCACATGTTGAGCCATGTCGGGGGAGCGTGTGTGGTACAGACCTGCCTTGCCGGAAGAAAGCTTGCATTGTAGACTAAATGGTTGGCACTACAGTGGACTGGTTTGTACTGTGAAGCTTCAAGTGAGTTACAGGGTGGTGTTGCACTCAGTCCACTGTTATTGTCATGAGCAGGACAGGACCTTCTGTCAGCAGACACTTTGTCTGTGCTGTGCAGTACATAATAAGCATCTTGTGGCTGATCAAATGACGTGAGGCCTATCCCCAAATTGCTGATGAGAATGCAATGGAGTGACATTTGACATAGGTATTTGTTCATTTATGTTTAAAATCATGACAAACGCTTATGATTTGTAAGGGCCTACTTTTCTCATTCAAATTTAGCTTCCCTAGAGCAGATTAGAGTTTCCACCTTGCCAAATCAGCTGCAAATTCTTGTGTTGCAGAGGGGTCAGTGCAGCTTCTATACTTGCCTTCTGCACTTTCAGCTGGGCCCTTTCCACCATTAACTCTGTCCCTCTCTTGAGCAGAATGAGCCTATTCTGCCTCTGCTCTAGCACGGGCTTTGGCAGTTACCATACTTGCACAAGACCTGATAGAGTTCTTGGATCCCCTCCTGGAGCCTTATTTTTCTGTTGGCACAAAAGGCGGAGAGGCCATCCAGCTGAATGCCAGATGTCCAGAACACTGTCGATGAACCACATTTCTCTAAAAACAAAAGCCTACGAGCTCATACTGGGTGTTCTTATAAGTTGGACATAGCCCAGTTTATTGTCCTGGGAACAAAGACTGGCAGGCAGAATGAACAGGAGGGCAGGACGGCAAGGATTAAAATTTAGCCTATCACAGACCCCTGCCTGCTTGCTGTGTTTCCTTGCACACTGGAAATACAAATACAAATATAGTTGTATCCAAAATATATTTATCACCTTTTGTCTATAGGATGATTCAGGTGATACAACTAGAGGCATGGCTCAAATCAGACATATTGCCGACAATCTACACAAATTATGTTTTCAGCAGAACTGTTTACAATCTTTACCATCATCTGGCTACAGCAACAAATGCATCATTGATGTAACTCACTCCAAGACCATCACCACACACTGCAGATTTGTGAACATTGTTGAGAACCTTAGACCTTGAATTCAAATCAGTGAGGGCCAACCTGCCCCAGACAATCAGAAATGCTCAGAAAATCGAAGGCCACTTCCAGGAAACTGGGGACATACAATGCATGTGGCAGGGCATCTGGGCTGTGACTAACTACAGAACATCTTCACCTGTAATGAGGCCTCCCTTTCGTTCATGAACCTGCAATGAGGCCCATGAACGACATGGCAGTGAGGAAGACCATCATTTCTCGCAGTAACCAGGTGCGAAGCCACCAGCATTGTGGATGACCCCACTTACCCTTCCCTTCTCCCTTCTCCCTCTTACCATCTAAAAAAGTTTCTGTAGCATACAGGTCTTCACAACCAGGAGGGGGACCCCAAGCTATCAGACTACTGAATCAGAACTGCATTTTACACACACACAAACATGTTCCTGAACAAAACTGCTTCCTTCTCCTGAACACAAACACACACACTAACACTGATCCCCCAGAAACACAAATCACACCTGAACTGCCACCCCCATAAACAAACTCATACTGTAAAAGTTCTAAATCAACACATTAGAAACACGAAATTAACTTTCACATTTTAGAGTACAGCAAACTGTACCATCTTTAGAAGAAAAGCCGGTTATGGTAGCAGAAAACAGCAAGTCAATTTTGTGCACATGCTGAACAGAATGTGTTCTCTTCCATCTCCATAATAGTCCCTGCAGCTTTTCTTACTTAAATACCTGATTACTTGCAACTACCACTGACTAATTCAAACCATAAAGGAGCATAAGTGCTTCAACAACAGCTAATAAGGAATACTGACTTCATTAATGCACATAACAGCATCCAATAAACCTATGGCAGTTTTCTGTATAATGCAGAAGCAGTCATTTTCCAAACAATAATAAAGAAAAAGCAAAACCCTAACTATAAGAACGTGAGTTTGTGTAACGAACACACAGGCAGCAACATGTTTGGTTAAATGGTTAAGCTAGAGCTACCAGCAAATCCAACTGCAATATCGCAAATCCCATAGAGATTTGTTGAAACTTAACACTCTCTAAACAGTGATATCATCGGTAATTTAAAGTCCAATTTCAATTTATTTTAGTTCTTTAGTCTCAATATTAATTGATCAATTGACCCAAAAACGGAAAAAGGGGTCAGACAAATGTGCAATATTCCTAAAATAAAAACATCAAGACATACATAAAATATGCAGAAATACTGTTGCATTTAGCAATTTTGCCTGGTAATGTTTTATCACAGCTTGATACCAGTCTTGCATTTGTATGCTCAAATATATATTGGACATTATCTCTAAAATGCCAGGTTGTTATGACTTGTATAGTGGTCACAACTTGCTTATGATTTCGCTATTTAAAACAAGCAGTTTTAGTGTTTAATGGAAAAGCACTTATAGCCAGTACAGCAAATAATACCGGTATCAATTATATTCTCTTATTAAACAAGAGCAAAAGGGCAAATACTCTTCTGAAGGAGCTGAACAGCGCAATTCAGTTTCTTTTCACTCTGCTGATGTTCAGCATCTTAACTAAACAATGAGTAATAAAACAATTCCTGAATAATAATAAAACCTATAAGCAGCAAGAAAAGAGTACATTTCTTCTAGCATTTTTTAAAATCCGAATAATAGTTTGTAAATGTATGTTTTAAAGGCAGAATTCCAACATTCTACCTGACAACATAACTTTTTTCAAACCATTTTCAAATGTTACCACTGGATACATAAGTATTAGGAAGTATTTTTAGGTCATCAAATAGGTGAAAGCAGCACATGATTTTCAATCCATCATTCATCAAATGGCAAACTCTAGCTCTAGCAATAGCTACATGATGCTGCAAACTAGAAGAGGATATAGCATTAGCTTATCTGGAATGATAAAACCTCTGCCCAACATTTTATTCAAGCTAAATAACACCAACACAAGTTTAGATGATAATAAATATCAAAGAGTGGAGACAAGCAACTGGTGTTGAAGGTAGACAGAATGGTGAACTGCAATGTTAATCTACCCGACTAACTTAACGTTAGCTTAGCAAGTCAGCTACAGATCCAAACTATCTGGTGCTCTGCTGAAACAAGTGTAGATGATAAAAACAGTGTCTGAGAGGGCACAGTCACATGGCTGGTTTTGGAGTGAAAGACAAAATCCAACCTGTTCTTTGGATATGCAGTTTCTTAGTTACACTAGCAGTAGCTTTGCAGGGCAAAAGTATACATCCGAGTACAAGCTCAGTTTCAGCTAACTGATGCTAAAATGATTCTAAAATGACTAATTTTTAGAGGATACAGACTCTCTATCTCTATCTGAGTGCACAGATTTCTTGAACAACTTTTTTTTTTATGGTAACACTTTATTTTGAGCGTCCACTGCAGAAGCTTTGTAGGACTGCGTCTCATATTTAAGTGATGTTCAATGGAATGGCTATTAAATGCAACTGAACTGGAATTTAAAAACTGAATTTAAGTAATCTATATACCCAACTTTAAACCTAATCCCAACCCTAACCCAAAAACAATTCATCTTAACTATAACACAACACCTAAAATCTAATTCTTAACCCTAACCCTAAGGCTATTGATAATCAAGCTGCCGAGTTTCACCAGATGCTTGTTACAATTAAAAGGCAGAATAGAATTCTAAAATACCAACATAATTTTTAAACACCATGATATACTTTATTACCGTTACACTGCCTAACCCTATTCCATACTTTGGAAAGCTGAATAAGTAAAACAGGTCCTTACCTGTGAGTAGTCGAAGTCTGAGAGTGGTGCTATGCTTTTGATGTAATCAATCCTAAACTGGTCCTCTGGGTTGGCAAGAGGTACAGGTGGGATTAAAGTGCTCATTGCAGAAACTATTGTCTAAAAACAAATAAATGTACAATGAGTACATTGTAAGTGCAATACAAACATGCAATTATTATTCTGCGTTTAGTTTAGAGGCTGATGTATGTAGTTCATGTATTATTAATCAAAACCAGGCTGTTCTGATGTAAATCACAAATTTATATTGAGTTTGATGAAGCCCTTAAAAGACTTGATTTATGTAAGACTCTAAACATTCATGTAAACATTAAAAAATGTTGCATTTGTATTGCAGTTAAGACAAATTGTCTAAAATATACTGTACACTTATCATAGTCTACTTACCACTATAGCATCTTTCACATTTTTCCGAATGTCTTGAATCTTCTGTTTCTTTTCTCTGTTTAAACATTATATTTTTAATTAAAAAAATAATTGAAATAAAAGCATTTAAACAAAGCCCAAATGTTCTGGATAAGCTTATAATGTTACTAATTTGTTTATTATGGAAAAATGTATGTCAATTGTAATCAAAACCTTTAAATGCCATGGGTGATCTGAAACGCTGATTTCACCTGGCATTTTGAGCACGCCTCAAGTAACCACTAGATTTCTTACATTTCTTACACAATTTTCACCAGCCAAATTTACTGCCACACTCTGACAGCATTTCTTTTGAGACCATAATGTTTGCTTAATTTGGATAGCTGGTGATTTCCGAACTGTCTCGCAATCATTAATTTTCTGGCTGGAGCAACGACGTGGTAGATATGGGTAGTTATTTACTGTTTTAGCGTTTACGGTTCAAATATTATGTGGTCATGCAGGTCCCTAACCACCTCTGAAGATGGTCTGTTGGATCGGAATACAATGCATCTTCAAGAAGCACTGTACCCCATTCACACTTAGTGTTGGCCACTAATGATCAGATCACCCAAGACAGGTGTGCACATTTATCAGACACAATGCTTGTGTCATAAAGCCAAACAATAGCTCACTATTTATTACACATGATGTCAGGCCTATGAAAGAACATTCTTTAGAAGGTAAGTTATGGTCAAGCATTCGCAATAGAAATTACTCAGGGTAATTCAGGCCTATAAGATAAAGACACAGTTGCTATCCATACACATTTGTGCTGCAAGTACTATTGCTTTTATAGGTGGCAACAGGCTACTGAAGCTGCATGTCTAAAGCCCATCTGGAGCAGTAGTCGCCAGGCCGGGGCTAAGCAGTGATCGCAGGGCCCATCAGACAAAACTCACACAGAACATGAAATGGTTCTGATTTCAGACTCTCTTTGTGTGACGAATGCGAAATGAAAACTACTTACTCTGCGTTAAACCCGTTAACGTGAAGGATCCTCATCTGCTTCACAATAGTGCTCTTCCCTGATTCTCCGGCCCCTGCAAAATCACACACAGTGATTAACGGACTGCTGTGCCAGGCCGCTGTTACCAACAAAAAAAAAAAAAAGAGAGATCCGTGTGTCCCTTTCAAAACCAGGACATTATATTAGTATCACGGTGCACTGACTGAGCTGTCAAACGAGCGTGCAACTCTTGGCCGCATTTTTCTGAGACTGCACTCCATAGCTTACCTAACAGGAGAAGACGGTGGGTCGCTTTATATGCCTGCCCCTCTTTCTGCAACTGTTTTTCAATTTTCTTATTCGCCTCTCGTTGTGATTTCTCGTCGAGGCGCTGGTCTTCAGTTTTACTGCTCCCCAAACACCCCATCTTCATCCTTCCCAAGTCAGAGGTGGCGTTTATGATGTTTTAAGGCGTGTTTTCTTATGTTTTAGCCGATTAAGATCGACAAAATAGCGATGGGAATAATAATAAGAAAACTAATCACTACGATGTTTTTCTGTCGTGTGGAAGGACCGTCTCCATGTTAAAACGCCGTTTTCTCCGTAGCCAGTCCCACATTTGGCTTTCATACGACATATAAAACCAAATTTGCAGGACAGAACCTGTGAAATCGGGACCTTTAATAAAACGTCTGCCAAAATGCAGCGGTTTCGTTTTATCTCCTCGTTTTTTTGCCCGTGTACATTTCTATCACTTGCTTATTTTTTCCACCCCTCTCCAACTCAGTACTGCCTCTCTCTGTGACACCTGGTAGTAACCTTAAACCACAGCAGCCCGTCAGCATGTAACCGAGCTCCTGAACATACACGAGTCCCTCACAGGGTCTCCGGACCTGTCATGGTGTCGTAGCTCGTTATTCGAAAGCAGGAAAGCGTTCAGACGAAGCCAACCAACACCTGAGCGGATAAAAACAAAAATGAAGCCGTGCCGTGTGGAAGGGCTGGGTCTAAAGACTGCTGGGAACGCAGAATTCAAGCCTAAACACTGGATAGCCTCGCCGCACGAAGAGCTCAGCAAAGCCAAAAAAAATCGGCGTGTTTTGACACAACGCTGCTTAAACAAGAGACGCTCAGATATTAAGGCCTAAAAACGGACCATCGCAACCTCAAAGTGTCAGACAGTTCAGCACCTCGCTACTAAACAACCCGACCAGCTTTCTAACCGCGGTAACACTGATTTTCACACACTTAGAGCCGTTTCCCGTACTCTACTTTACTGACACTGCCTGATTTCCTGACTTCCGTTAGCTTGTGTAACGCCCCTGTTCTCTCTGATGGTATCGCCAGCATTCATAATGGACCAAACACCACGGGGCGGTAATCCTTCGTATAAACGCGCAACAGAAAAAAAAACTACCCTTAGTGTCTTTTTGTCATACCCGAAGACAGCACAGCACAGCACACAAAATTGCTCTCTGCATTTAACCCATTTCTCAAGTGAAGCAATGGGACCAGTGTGTGGGGACGGTACCTTGCTCAAGGGTACCTCGGTGCTAGCAGTCCTAGGATTCAAGCCTTCTGTTCACAGGGGCAACTCCCTAATCACTAAGCAACCAGCTTGAACCCACAACCTTCCGATCACAGGGGCAAATCCCTAGCCACCAGGCCACCAGCTGCCCCCACCAACTGGCTTTTACCACTGACCCCAAAGACAACGCGTTGAGGGAATATTTCAACATTGACATTATGCCACACAGAGAAATGGGGGCCTAAAGGAAAGGAAGTCAGTGCTTGAGTTTGTGTCCACTTACTACCTCTGAATAAAAATGAATATTTGGAAATAACAATAATTTAGGAACAACTTCCAAGTAGAATTTTGAAGGTATATACCAGTGGAGGATGTTCTATATTGCTTTATTTTTTATTTAATTAAAAAAATTTTATATACTGTATTGATCTCGGAGGAAATTACTTGAGTCCTCTGCATTTAACCCATTCACCAAGTGAAGCAGTCGGCTGCCGACGATGGTGCCTGGGGAGCAGTGTGTGGGGTACCTTGCTCAAGTGTAACTCAGTGGTGCCACTGGCAGTCCTGGGATTTGAATCCACAGCCGTCCGATCGCAGGGGCAACTTCCTAACCACCAGGCCACCAGCTGCAGTTTTATTACGCATCCTTTATTTTGTAACAAACACTTTTGATGGTAAATCTACATATTATTCTTTATATATCAGTAAAAAATGCCCACATCTGTTCCTGGAGGGCTGGAGTTATATATGTGTTTCTTGCTGAAAGACACCTGGTTCAACTTACCTGTTAATTACCAGGTTTAGTGACCTTGGATCTACAGAACCAGATCTGGGCACCCCATTCTAAATTATTTGTTTAGAAATGACCAGGAGTTAAGGGTAAGAACTATTTCAATAGTACTGCTATAGCCTCATCATCTGATGAGTGGAATACTGCTATCGCTCAATTACCAGGTGTAAAATTCACCAATCACATTTGTCTCTCTTACAGTTTTTCTTGTATCTTTTTAAGCACTAAGTTTCATCATAGGGGTTTTTTGATAATTTAAAATAGTGCATAGGACAGCAGGTGAGTGGAGTTTGTAAATTAACAGAAGCCTGCTAGATGAGCAGTCAGGGAGGGACAACCATGTTTTATATGAGTGTTCACTGTAGGTGTCACTAGTAAAGAAAAGTCTCAGAGCTGAGTGACAGTCTAAGGGTCTGAAACTTTGCTGAAATGTAAGGTTTGGTTGTCGATGTTGCTCATTTAAGATAAAGATTCATTCTCACCTTATTACTTGCTCATCTGGGTGTTCTCTAGGAAACTATAGACAGGCCTCCACCCTGCTATCATTCCATACACGCTGTTTTTGTTTAGTGTTTGTGGATGGTCTCATGAACACTGACATAAGTCATTGCAGGAGAGGCCTGTAGATCCTTAGGTGTTACCCTGGGGATCTTTGCAACCTCCTGGAATATCATGCCTTGCTCTTGTAGTAATTTTTGCTGGATGACCACTCCTGGAGAAGGTCATTTTTTACCCACTGTGAGGGTCACCCACAATCACACTTGACTGTCATTCAATTGAGTGAACCCCCTAACCCTAATTATCTTCTATATCAAATTGAATAGAGGTTCAATTTTTTGTCATTTAAATGCTGATTCAGTTCATTCAATATATGAATGGTTTGTGTAGAAATTCAGAAAATTCTAAAAGGGTTCCCAAACTTTCCACCATTATGTATATATGACAACACCGATTCCTTCAACAACTATACCACTCAGCATAAAAAAATAGGGGAAACTGGACAGCTGGTTGATAGTCCAACTTGAATATGAAACAGAGGTAGCACACACACTCACACGGACATAGCTAGTAACACTGCAGAAAAGCAACACGAAACACGAGTCAGGGTCATCAACCAGTGGGGTCTGTGAAACACAGAAGGGTCAGACACACGCCCAAACATGAGCGTAAAAACAAACGCTGGGTCGAAATAACAACTGAAGTAATGATTCATTTATCAAAGCCCTATCTTCTAATCATGGGGCACCTTATACTCAGTCTCGGAGGAGTTTTGCACACTGGTTTGTCTTTATATAATAGTTTTATCTTCATCCTCTGTTTGGATTTGAAGGATAACATTGAAAAACTAAAGGTTTTGGGCTAAAACTAGACTTCAAGCCCTGTTTAAAAAAAAAAAAATTATAGTTAGCATTTAGCTGTCATGAATAATTTAAATTGTGATTTTAATTATATTTTAATATAATTGTTTATCACATTATACTTCCAACTGCTACACTAGAGGTGTACATTCAATACATTCAACACACATTCAACACTACCTAGTGTGTGACTGACACAAGGCTATTTCTTCCAAAAAAAAAAACATGTTCATGAAGAATACATTATCATATCCTAAAAATGACAATATGGTTAAGCACAACACAATGGCTGAGCTGCTCATACAACACTGTTGGTAGGGCACTAGCGCAATGAGTGGTACTTGCTACTTTAGTTAACTAGCAACTTCAAAATCAATGTTCAACCCTAGTAGATGATAAGCCCCCTCACAGGGAAGCAAAGTTCAGTTAATTAGGAAAATTGCAACACTGTGAGGGGAACAAAACTATGTACGACTAGGCCAAAACAGTTTCTGCTAAATGATGATGTCTTTCCACGGATTCTAATACATTTTCTGAAATTAATTAATAATTGATAAACATATCATGATGATTTAGCCTGAACTTGATCACAATAATTCAAACACCTCACAGTGTGAGACTGTTGCTATACTATCCCTGATGCAATACTATTCAAACAGATGGACAATAAAAAATTTGGGCCACCTTGGCATATTAAAGATTGTGCCTCCACAACAGGATAGAGTTAATTTAGCTTCAAAAGTTTAAATAAAATAATAAAAATCCATAAGCCTGATACTGAAAAATCAAAACATGTTGCAAATACTAGCACTAAAATTACACAATTTGCAATTTTAGAATTAATATTAAATTTTTTTTGCTGTCTTTGCTTTCATTTTTTCTGTTCATGGCTTTTTCATGTTTTTTTTTTTGCTTATAGAATTTCTTGTTGCATCTGCTTGTTTGATAGGATGGGCTATTGCTGTTTTCACAGTAGAGCTTTTTTCCCCAGACCTGTGGCCATTAAACCAGAAGTTTGGTATGTTTGGCCAAGTGTGAAAGCTGTTTTCGAGGTCTAGACTGTAAACCCCTGGTCCTCCTGAAAACAGTGGCCTAGTGTGGTCTGCAGCGTGTGAAAGCTGTCCAGTCCTGGTGCTGCATATCAAGCAACATGATTATGTTATTTTGTCACTATACTCACTTGTTTTAGCACTGGCAGAAACAAAATGGAAAGTAGTAAATGAGTTTTCACAGGGATTCATGCAAAAATGCAGGACTGCATGGCTAACAATCTTCCTAATGGATAACATTCTTTGTTATCACTCATGACAAATTTGACATGCCACATAACTGAGTGTTTGAAGCCGACCAAAGGAACATACTGTGTAACTGTTATTCAGCATAGCCAAACATGAAGTGTAGTATATCACTGATTTTTTAAACCAGTCATTAGCATGATATTGGCATGAAAGTCAATATCCTTCTATGTCATCAAAGGACACTCAGCCTCGTACATCTTGATCAATGTATATGATCACTGTATATATTTCTTATTTTTAATTCAAAGAATGACTAAAGTACATATGTGTGTATGCCACACTTTAGTGGACTGAAAGTTGTGTTTCTGAGTTGATATGCTGGTCTGAAGGCTCTTAAGGGTGTTCCGCTACGTTCTCAGCTGGCTGTGGCGCACGGATTGTTGGGTGGCGAGCACGTGGGATGCCCAAACAACGCTCCCTCAGGACCTGGATACAGAGAGTGAGCCACACAGGAGTCTTAGCCCTCTCTCATCTGCTTTTGCTTTTACTTCTTCTACTTCTATCTTAATTTATCTGCCTTTACTTTTATTCTAACTTCTTCTACCTCTTCTACTTCTTCTAATTTGGAATTCAGTTTGGGCTAATGTGATTATTATTATAATATTGTAATATGCCTTTATTTCTTCTACTTCTATCTTACTTCTTCTACTTCTACTTTATCTGCTTTTACTTTTATCTTAACTTCTTCTACTTCTGCTTTTTCCACTTCTATATTTACTTCTTCTACCTCCTCTACATCTTCTAATGTTAATTCAATTTGGGCTAATGTGTATATTATAATATTGTAATGTGTATATTGTAAATTAATTCCAGTTTAAAATGAAAGTAACTGTTAAAAAGGCTGCTCACTAGAGTCATGTGGCTAATTCATGGCGGTGCAGACGTGAACTTAGTGAGCTCCACTTACCACTCATTACTTTTGTGGGGTTTTTTGGAGGCAAACTACACTGAATTACATTTAAACCTTTAAAATGTTGACACTACACACTAACAGTGCTACTAAAGAATCCGAACATTCTCCTCTGAAGAAGAGATTTAAGGAAGCGGCGTCTAGCATCTCGAGAGTGGATCTTGACAGCGCCATCTTAGCGGGAGTGAAGCAAGTGCTAGCCGAACAGAGAGCAGAGCTAAACAACATAGTTACCGCTGCAGTTAAAGCTGCTTTGGATGACATTCTTTTCTCGCAATTGGCCGACCTAAGACTGGAACTGAAGAACACCACTGATGCTGTGATGACAGCCACAGGCCAAGCTGAACAACTGGAGAAATCCGTTAAACTACTTCAATCAAGGTGCGATTCCACACAGTCAGCGGCCAGACAAGATAGAGACCAGATCACTGCTATGCGGCTGAAAATTGAGGAACTGCACTCCAAAGTGGCTGATATGGAAGACCGAAGCAGAAGATCCAGTTTACGTTTAGTTGGGCTCAGTGAAGGAGCGGAGGTTGAAAACTGCATCGCGTTCTTAAAGTCAAACCTACCTTCATGGATCCCTACTCTTGTACGACGAGACATTAGAATAGAACGAGCCCACCGGTTGTATTTCGATAAGTCTAGCAATGCTAACCGCCCTCGCACAATTATATTTAAATTACTACATTACACTGACAGACAAGCAATCCAGAGCGGTGCAAGAGCAGTGCATCGAATTAAACATGGAATTGACATCCTACGTTTCTTTCCGGACTTCAGGCCAGACACCACCAAGAAATGAAAAGTCTTTGTTGAAGTTAGGAAATGGATAGAGACGCTCGGGATCCAAACATTCCTCCTGTTTCCAGCTACGCTGAAGATCATCTACCAAGGCAAGCAAATCCTGTGCCGATCACCCACTGAGGCGGAACAATTTCTCCTGGCTAACAACCTGACCTGCAGGGAGGCCGCTGGCTCTACGCCGGGGCGTGAGAGAGAAACACCGGCGGGCGTTCAAAGCTACGACATGGAGGACAACGCTACAGCTGAACTCCAGATGGATACGACACCAGCCTACGGTCACCACAAGTACTGAAGACGCAGTCTAGCTTGGTTAATACTTTAAGAGGAGACTATGGATATTGGCATTAGCGCTGTACGATATGATGCCTTCAATTTAGTCCTTCTGGCTTCTAATAGCATTTTTCTTATGTTGTATAATTTAGTAAACAGACTGAGTGGGGTTATTAATGCTGTAGCTTCCTGTATTGATTCTCCAAAATATCGCTATTCTTATAACAAGTCAAATCAATACTTTGCTTTCATTTTGTATTTAATAACTGTATATTTCTGTAGCGAGTGGGGTGGGGTAAGGGGCTGCATCGCCAGGAGGAGCTAACGACAAAGTTTTCTATTTTTTTGACGGCCAAAGGGGTTTTTCTGATGAACCCCTTGCGGCTTGTAAAACATTTGTATAAAGTTGTATAAAGCACCTGGAATGTGCGTGGCCTTAATACACCTGTAAAGCGAACCCGTTGCTTAAGAGTTTTTGCAGCGAAAAGCTATTGCCATAGCCTTTATTCAAGAAATGCACTTAAAAAAGGAGGATGTAAATTGTTTCCAAAACAAAAATTATAAGTTATTAGCACACTCTTGTGCCTCTAATAAATCCAAGGGTGTACTGATACTTGTAAAGAGATCTCTGCATTTATCCATAAATTTAATGGGAGGAGATGACCTAGGTCGTTTTGTTTATGCAGCTGTCACAGTAAGCCACACAAACTCTTACTGACATCCATTTATGCTCCAAATGAACCTGATTAGCAATTCTTTAATAATATCACAGGAAAACTACTAGAATTTAGTGACCACAGGGCCATTATAGGGGGGTATTTCAATACCTCAGTTAATTTAGCACTGGACCGATCATCAGCTATTCCTAGCTCTTCTACTTCTATATCTTCATCACCTCTTAATAGCTTTATTACAGAACTGAATTTAATTGATCCATGGCGTGCACATAACCCCCATGTGAAAGGATACACATTTTATTCCCCAAGGCATAAATCATTTTCAAGAATTGATTATATTTGTTAGTGCTCCCTTATTTCAGTGCATGATTGATTTTAGACCACTCTCCCATTATTTGTAACATCACTCCTGTGTCTACACATAGAAAATCCTGTAGATGGCGCTTCAATGATTCTCTGTTATATGATCCTGCATTTTTAGGTCAACTCAAATCAATGCTAAGGGAATTTTTGGAACTTAACACAGACCATTGCCCAAATCCACAGGTGTTATGGGAAGTTACCAAATGTTACCTATGAGGAAACTGCATTGCTTTTTCCTCAAAGGCTTAACGTCTTAAGAATAAGCATTTCACAAATCTGGAGAAAGAAATACAGTCTTTAGAACATAAACAGGTCCAAACTTTTTCAGAGGAAGTTTGTCAAAAACTGTTGGCACTGAAACTAGAATATAACCGCCTGTCAATGGCAAAAGCTGAGTTTATTATCCATAAAACTAAGCAGAAATACTATTTTCACTCAGATAGAACCAGTCGTCTGCTGGCATTGAGATTGAAAGAGACAGAGTCTAAAGCTAACATTGATTTAATACGAAACAAGGATGTCAAAATAGTTACAGAGCCCAGAGCTATGAATAACACCTTCAAAAAATTTTATTCCACATTGCACTCTTCAGAGGTGATTCTTGACAGAGACTCATGCAAAACATTTTTAGAGAACCTTAATCTACCAGTCATATCAAAACAGGACAGAGACTTTTTAGATGAACTTCTAACAACGGAGGAACTGTATAAGTCAGCGAAATCACTTAAAAAAGGAAAATCTCCAGGTCCTGATGGCATTCCCCCAGAACTATACTTGGCTGTCTGGGACATAGCTGGGCCTCTAATACTGAACTCCATGAACTATGCTATCAAACATGGCACTCTTCATAGAGATCAAAACACAGCACTTATCATCTTATTACAAAAGAAACATAAGGACCCTTTGGATTGCTCTAGTTACCGCCCTATATCTTTAATTAATAGTGATGTAAAAATTATAGCTAAAGCCTTGGTTTCCTGTATTGAGCCCATTATGGACAAACTGATTCATCATGATCAAACTGGGTTTCTTACAGGGCGGTTGGCTGCAGACAACACATGGCGCTTACTGCACATTATTGAACACGCTCACACATTTGACACCTGCGCAGTTTTCTCTCTTGATGCGCTATAGCGTTTGACAGATTTGAATAGGACTATCTATGGACAATTCTAGATCACTTTGGTTTTGGTCCTAAGTTTATAAATACTATTCAGACTCTTTACAGACATCCTACAGCTTCTATCTTAACAGGCACCTTTCAGTCTACACCCTTTCCATTACAAAGGGGTTGTCGCCAAGGTTGCCCTCTGTCACCCCTCCTTTTTGCACTTTCATTGGAACCCCTAGCCCAAGCCCTTAGGCAAAGTCCAGTTATCTCCCCAATTACATTACTTGGCACTCAACATCACATATCACTGTACGCGGACGACATAATTTTGTATCTTTCAGACTTAAACAAAACTATACCAAATGTTTTAGAGTTGTTCCATCATCCCAGCAATATGTCAGGATACAAAATAAATTGGGATAAGTCATGTCATGGCTCTCAGTGACATTTCTCAACATACTCTTCTCCCTCACAACATTACATTTAGTAAATCATTCACATATCTTGGTATTAAAATAACAGACTCTCTGTCAAGAATCATTCAGATGAATTATAGTGAAATTAGCCAGAAAATAAAACGTGATCTACAAAGATGGACCACTCTTCAGATTTCAATGCAGGCCAGAGTCAGTACAATCAAAATGAATACCTAGACTTAACTTTCTGTCCTTTATGATCCTATGTACACCACTTCCAAATTATTTTAAAGATTTGAATTCCACAGTATCCAAATTTATTTGGAACGGCAGACAACCCAGGATACGTTTCTCAATTTTACAGTGCGCCAAACTAGATGGTGGCTTTGCCCTCCCTAATTTTAAGTTCTATCACTGGGCATTTCAAATTAGGGCCATGCGCACTTGGACACACTGACAGTTTAGTACCATGGAGAAGTATTGAATCGGCTATAGTGGATCCCCAACAGTACAGGTATCCCACGGTACGGTACGTACCTCGGTATTTGGGCCACGGTTTCGGTTCGGTTTAAACACAACACTACAAATAATAACACAACAAAACAAATAATAAAATCTGTACTAAGCCGGTGCTTCTTCAAACTTCTGCCTCTCAACTGTTCCGCTAGTGCTGGCCATGCTTGTTTGTTTTTCTTTTTTTCCGCGTCTGTGTGCCGAGCTGCAAGCTCAGCTCCAGTTACGTCAGTGTGAGAGAGGGCGAATGGGTGGAGCCACAACAGTGATTGGACATTAACTCACGGTGGAGGGCTTTCGCTCATTGGCGCTTACTGCTTAACAGTAGCTTGGCAAGCATTAAGCGCCATTTTCAAAAGGAAGTGCAAAACCGAAATACCGCGGTACACAAGGGCGTACAGGACCGTGCAGCGCGTACCGAACGGTCTAGTATTTTACCGAGTACCGTTGCATCCCTAATCCCCACAGACTCTAGGATTTACCTTTCACAGGGGTAGGTCACCGTAAATCACGACACAAATTTGGTAACATTGTTTCATCCACCTTAGCTGCATCATACAATGCTGAAAAAGCAATAGGTCACTCAAAGAAAATCTTTAAACAGTCACCTCTATGGAATAATTTCCACTTTTTGTCAGACCATAAACCTTTTGTTTATCCCCCCTGGTCATCCAAGGGGGGTTTCACATTTTCTAGTATATTTGATGCAAACGGTGTGCGCACATTCCAGGACTGCTCACTTCATGTCACTTTGTACTAGTATTCTCTCCTTTAGTGGTAACAGCATAATTCTACAGACACAGGTATACAGGAGAGTGCACCTACAGACAGATTGTCATCAGATGTTGTTATGCTCACTGCCAACAGTATCTAGTATGACTTTAAACTGTGTTAGTGTTCAGAGCAGAGAGTTGCCTTACCTTGTTATATTTTATTTACAGTTTGTCAAATGATATCAGTCATATTTTGTAGTGTATGTGCACACACATGCACTCATGCTACCCTATTTTTTTTCCTACTGATAAAAATCAAAGGATTCTGGTATTCTGTCATTTTCTCTTTGTTTATAATGATGTCAAAGTTAATAATAGTGTTTTTTGTTTTCCTAATATCCAACTACAAAAGCTCCAAATGGGTTAAAAGGTGACCTGTGACTTATTCTTAATCCATCTGATGGTTTTATAAAGGGATCTATGTATATTCTATAGGAAAGTTGTGGTCTCTAAGCAGTAACCATTAAGTCACTTCACATCTGGAAGCAAAACATCAGGTTTTAATGTTTCTAATGGTCGTTTTTCAGCACAAGTTATGTTTTGGCAGCAGGTGGTTTTAATGTTGTGGCTGATCTGTGTATATACAGTTATACAACCATTTATTCATTTATATTAATCAAACCTAGGAAAAAATCTTCTACACTTTGTGTTTGCGTGACACCTATTTATGTCTACCTAAGATTTCCAGGTATCTGACTTTAAGTTTCATCATCCAGTGCGCAGTTAGTACTACCGACCAGTTACGAACAATCCAAAGTACACAAAGTGCTATGCTAGCCTACTAGTGTGTAACAGCTACAGTGATGTGTATTCATTCACCAGTCTATGTATTTAAATGGCAGTGAAGAACAGAAACCCTGCTATTAGAACATTTTTGAGTATTAAAGAACAAATGTGAGTGTAACTATGCGTTTTAACACATTTTTCACTGTTCTCTGTTAACCACATCAGCATCTTGAATATACAAGCAGCTCAGCACTGTTTCAAAGATTACATTCCATAGCATATGCATACTGAATTGTTTAATCTCATTTATTAGCTCAAGATAGAAAAAGTATTGATTCCATGCTCAGACTTGTATCTCTCTTTTATCTAAGAAAAGGCTTTTTTGTTAGAAGTACATACTTTCAATACATGTAATGATACTTATGTTTTTGCTGCTAAGGTTGGTGAACAGTTTAATTTAAAAAAAAAACCTATGATATCTAAAATATATATGAAAAATTACATTTTTTATTTATCTAAAAAAAATTAAACTGAGTTCATATATAAATTACAGTGTTACGATTGTGCACTGTTATTGCAAAAATCTCTTGCAGGGGGTTGGATTCAAACGTTAGCATGTTTGTTTAAATATAATTTATTGTAATCTGAGGTGCTGAAGGTAAGAATGTTTTGCATACTGAATAACTGTTTGATGGCACATCCCTAATGTAAGATATTCGTGACACTAATAATAATTACGTTACATAAAAATATACTATATAAAAATGCTATGAAAACTACAATAGCTTTAGAACTAATTATACTCGCTTCAAAATGAAACATGCAGTTGGTCAGTTCTTTAAATACTAGTATCACTAAATCCTCAGCAAAGCATAATAATGATAAATATTGTCATATTGCTGAACTCTATGACCCCCCGAAGCTGAAATGAAACCTATGGCACTGGTTTAACATGAAATCTGAGTGCAGAAAGGAGTACACATTAGAGTCCTGAAACAACTACAGTAACAGTTGCTCCAGTTCCACTTTGTCACATGACAGTTCCTTGTTCTCATGCATTTCAATGAAACAGCAGAACTGACGATCAGGTGCTCTTTTCCAGGTAAACAATGTGCGTGAGCCGCAGGTCAAAGGTGGAGGTGTTTGTGCATACTACAACACCTACAAAACAATGGACAGGAAGTAATAAATATTGTGTAAAGTGAGCAGACTCAGATTTGGGGAGTATCTTCTTAGCCTTCAAAAATCCAAAACATGCACTTTTTTCCAAATACACTAAATTCAACAAACTGACAGTAATCTTGCATCAGAATGTGCAGATGTGTGTTCTCTGCACAGAATCTGTACTTATTACACTTACAAAATCAGCAAAAGATGTAATGTGATCAAGGGCACTCAAACTTTTGCATTTGTCCCAAACTCATTTTACACTGTGGTGAATACATTATACTAAAAGTACATATTCTATGGTACTATATAATATACTTCACTAGATTCACCACACACATGCAACAGACTATTCTCTTCTCTTTGTTTGGCTTAAGCCAGAACATTCCCACAAAATAGTGACACTGTTGAGTGGTGTTAGAATAATTAAAGTCAGGGTTTCATTTGTGCTACAAGCCAGATCCAAACCCAGCACCTGGTTGCATCTGGTTCCTATTTTGGTGGACTACTTCACTTCATTTATATATTAAATACATTCATATGATCTGTCGAAATGCATCAACTTTACATACATTTAGGATGAAAGTTTGACAGCCATTGTAGCATCAAAAAAATAGGATGCTATTAATTATTTAAGAATCACAACATCACATGGCAACATGATAGTTAAAAAGATATAACTTACATGAAAAGGGTTTAATAATAACATCAGATAGAATAATGTGCACAATACAGGATGGCGGTGGTGGTTGTATTGGGGAATGGATTAAACCCCTGATGTGTGCACAAAATCCAATTCAGCTATAGAATGAAATAGAGAATAGTGAAAGAGCCCAATCACCGTTTACTACCACTGGAAGCATTTAACAATACCCAGTATGGTATACACTAGGGATGCAACGGTACTCGGTAAACTACTGGACCGTTCGGTACGCGCTGCACGGTCCTGTACGCCCTTATGTACCGCGGTATTTCGGTTTTGCACTTCCTTTTGAAAATGGCGCTTAATGCTTACCAGGCTACTGTTAAGCAGTAAGCGCCAGTGAGCGAAAGCCCTCCACCGTGAGTTACTGTCCAATCACTGCTGTGGCTCCACCCACTCGCCCTCTCTCACACTGACGTAACTGGAGCTGAGCTCGCGGCTCTGCACGCAGACGCGAAAAAAAAAGAAAAACAAACACGCGTGGCCAGCACTAGCAGAACAACTGAGAGGCAGAAGTTTGAAGAAGCACCGGCTTAGTACAAATCTCCAGTATGGAATTTTTTTGTACTCTGACTACTGTGTTGTGTTTAGAGCACTTTAAGAGGCACTTTAACATTTTTAAAGTGTTTTTGTTAACATTTTGTAACTTTGAATTTTATACATGTACGTCGCGTCCCGTTACTTTTGTCCATATTAGACCTAGAGCGCTGCGTGGACAAAAGTATTGGGACGCCTCACCATTACACCAACAGAGACTTTAATGACACTGCAT
>JBBPCZ010124762.1:11545-25360 GCA_037974445.1 Brycinus macrolepidotus | reverse complement strand
AAGGACTGTTCCTCTGGAGGCACGAGAGGATCTCACATGCTCGAGCCACGCTCGGGCTGATTTGGAAAAGCGCTACATGGGCTGATGCTAGCCTGGTTATGTGTTGTTATCCTTTGTGAGGGCTCTGTTATGTTTGAGCTTAGCTAAGCTATATGCTAAGCTAAGCTAACTGCTAAGTCAACAGCCTAGCTGGCTGCTTTGTTATGGGTTAAGTTCTCAGTTATGTTTAGGAGCTAGGCTACATGCTAAGCTAGGCTAAGCTAGCGGCTAAGCTAACTCCCTGGCTCAGGGTTCTGTAAGGGACTAAGGGTCCCGGTTATGCCACAGGCTAGGCTAAGCTAAATGCTAAGCTAATAGCTAAATGTTGTTATAGATTACGGGTCTAGGCTATGCTACAAGCTAAGATAGGCTAACTGCTAACGGCTAAGCTAAGAGCTAGACGTTAGCCTTTTGTTCAGGATCTGAAGTTCATTTCATGTGTATGTGTGTTCCTTGTGCTTGTGTTTATTAAAATCCTTATTGTGCAAGTATTCTCCTGTAAGCCGTCCTCCATCTACACCCTGACATGACACATTGATTTTGCCAGTCTGTGATGACAGGAGATTTTTGACAAGGATAGGATTTAAAAAATCCAAATTACAGATATATAAACCATGAAACAATTTACCACTTCACACCACCATTACTATACACTGCATGAATAGTGTATTAAAAATAATTCAGTAACTCAAAATTCACTTCACAACATGAGTACTACAATACTCCATAGTGCTTAAAATAATTACATTTACAGACAGTAAAGTGTAATTAATTATGTTAAAAATAATTTTAACATAATTTATTACATAAGCCAAAGGATACTCACCTGAGCATTTTAGGTTTTCACATAACCTGACTTCAGAGCCCATATGCACTCCTTAAACTATGAGTTAATGCTTTTTTTTCTGTGTAATTCTGTCTTGTATCCATCCATATTGCAGAGCTTTGATTCCTTTTGATTTTTAATTCATTTTAATTTTGGGTTATTTTATTTTTGTTTTAATTTTCATGAGGACAAGGTCACAGGGCATGTGCAGACTGCAGTTGAAAGTAAGTGCTATTTTAACTTCACTATTATCGCTCCTAGCGTCGGCCGGTTGTTGCGTAGTTTCAGAGTGTCTCGGACGTGTGGCTGAAACTCTGCCCCCAAAACTCACCTTGTTTGGCGTGCTTATTCCAGAGGGCATACTCAGAACGGGCAATCACTATTGACATATGAACAGCCGTGTCCAGTTAAGTTCATTATATATCAAAGGAGCACTGTCGCTGAAGCGTCAGCCCCCATGCGCAACCTTCCTCGTGTGAAGACCTAATCGGGTAAAGACCAGTTCTGCCTCTTAACAACTATGCCTCTTTTTAACGCAATGCTATCCTGGTATCTGATCTTGTGAAACTTTCTGTAATAGCTATCTACTGTCCACCAGGACATTTGGGCAACTTTGTGGATGAACTAGACGCACTACTGTCTGCCATCCCTGACTATGACTGTCCGCTACTCATCCTAGGTGATTTGAATACTCACCTTGACAGTCCCAGCTAGGTTGACTTTATGTCTCTGATCTAGTGTTTTGACCTTAACCTGGTTTTCAGTCCTGCAACCCATAAAGCTGGCAAGACACTTGACCTCATCCTTAGTAGGAATTGTGCCACAAATTGCCTTACTGTCACATCTGTACACTTCTTTGATCATTACTTCATTCTACAACAACAAAATTAACAGCAAAAGAAAAATGTTGTTCTCTCCTCCTCCACCTCTGCCAAATACAAACCTCTCAGGTCTTTGCCTCCTTCTTCACTGAAAAGGTGTCAGCTATCAGTAGCCAATTCTTTGAATCACACAAGGTCAACCCTTGTCCCACTATACCTACTTGGGTGCATCACTTTTGTCTTTTACCCCTGTCACAGAGAGATTAGGTTTCCAAATAGGTTTCCTATTTTACTACATGCCTGCTCAACCTCATCCCTGTATGGCTCTTCCAAGCGATCTCTTCAACCAAAATCCAAAATCATTGAAAGAGCGGTCTTCAAACAGGTCTCAGAATTCCTCTCTTGGAATGACCTTCCAAACCAGTCTGTTTCCAAGAGTGGCCACTCGACTAAAATGGCTCTGCTATCAGTGACTGAAGCTTTAAAATCAGCTCAGTCCTCGGTTCTTATCCTTCTGGATCTGTCAGCCACCTTCGATACAGTTGACCACAACATCTTCCTATCCATTCTCTCAGACATGGGCATCTCAGGCAGAGCTCATTCTTGGTTCAAATCTTACCTATCTGGGCGTTCATTCAAGGTAACCTAACTAACAAACATCTCCATCCCATCAGTCGCCCTCTGGAGTCCCCCAAGGCTCAGTACAGTTGACTCCCGCGAAGTCGCGGTTCAGAGTTTGCAGCCTCAGTCGTTTGCAGATTTTTTCTTATAACCTAACTCATCATTTTTCTCAGAAATCCCCGCAAATTTGCAGAAACTGCAAATATCCTCCGCATTTTTTTTGTTTGTTTTTTTTGTGGCAATATATCATTTTTCATGCATTTTAGTGCTAAATTATTAAGAAAAATATAATTTTCTAATTTTGTAACATAAATATTAATGTAAATTCAGCCAAATTTCCATATAAAATATAACTGTATAAATTTTCAGTACTGTCAAGAGAACACAAAGCAACCGTATATGGGCTGCTGCCGTGTGACGCATCTCTGGCAGATGCAGTCCAGCATTCATTAAAGCTGTGAAAATGACAGTGCATACCAAAGAAAACACACTTGCATGAATTAAAGTACGATATACATAGGGGTAACACCGGAATTTTACATTCTAGCATTGCTGGAGACAGCAGTTCAGTGTACACTGTACAGTACATATATGGGTTTACCTTTACATTTTTTAAGGGTAATGTATTAAGTTTGAGTTTAAAATGAAATTAAGTGTTTTGGGAGCATATTTGGGGGCATATTTAGGGTTTTCACAAATTTGTGGTTTTTCACAATTCGCGGGTGCTCTTGGAAAGTAACCCCCGCGAATTTCAGGGGGTCGACTGTACTGGGGCCCCTACTCTTTGCAATATACACCACCTCCTGGGGCTTGATTATCTGCTCTCATGGCTCCTCTTATGGATGAAGAATCACCACCTACAGCTAAACCTTACTAAGACAGAACTTCTGGTTATCCCAGCCAAACCTGGGATAACCATCACAATATCAATTTATAAATCACCTCTTCACTCCTCACCCCAGAGAAACCTGGGTGATAGATGATCAGCTATCTTTCTCTGACCACACTGCATCTGTCTCTCTGTCATGTCGCTTTGCCTTATACAATGACAGGAAAATCAGGCCATACTTGACTTAGTACACCACCCATCTCCTGATACAAGCCATGGTTATCTTTCAACTCGATTACTGCAATGCCCTCTTAGTGGGTCTCCCAGCTTGTACAATAAGACCCTTACAGCTGGTTCAGAATGCAGCAGCACATCTGGTCTTCAACCAACCCAAAAGGTCGCAAGTCACCCCACTGCAAATTGATCTACATTGGCTACCTCACGGATGCCCAAATTAAATAAAAGTCACTAACTATTGCCTACAAAGTGAAATCTGGGTCTGGACCTAGATAAAGATTTTAGCACTTAGAACTCTTCTCTGGTTCTCACACTGTCCTGAAAGTGTTTCCTCAAATTGTAAGTTGCTTTGGTTAAAAGCATCTGCCAGTGTAACGTAGTGTAATGTAATGATAGTCTTTTGTTTTTGTCCACAGATGCAACAAATGGAGATTAGGTTGAAAAATGAGGGAATATTCAGTTTACTTCTATATAACAGGAGCTTCTTAGGGAGCACAATTGCTATCAGTAAAAACAACTTTTTTTTTCTCTAGGCAGAATGACCAGTCACATTAACACTATGAGCTAATTGGCAATCAGTGCTCAATAGAGCCCGGTACCATCACAGCGAGTTCAGCTGAAAGACATTTAATTCCCTGATACTCTTTTTAATTCGCCCCACTCTACTGCCCCTGTTCAAGTGCCTCTGAGGTAATCTGACCTCCACTTCGTACGTTCTGGCAATTACTGACCTAAACGCTGCATATGGCCAGCATAATGGGGTTTTCTGTTACTGGGGTTTTACATGGTATTGCTATAATATGATATGATCTGCGGTTCAGTTCATGTCTAATTGGCTTAAAGGTTATTGTATTATACAGATTTAATGACTTGGCGATTGTTCTGCAATTCTGTAATTATATTCATGCCGATTTCTCCCATTTGTACAGAACTAATTAGACATTTTGATTAATCCATGTATTCATAGCTGTTACATCTCTCTCTCTCTCTCTCTCTCTCTTACTTTCTCACTTTCTCTTTCTCACCAATATTTTCTCTTTCCCTCTATTTCTCCTTGCATTTTAAACCTCTTGTGTGTAGTGTGTACACACGTTGTGGAAAAGGGTGTATGTGTGTGTGTGTGTGTTTGTGTGGGGGCATCTTAACATAGTAAGTTTTTTGTTAAAAGACCCAATTCTTTTACCCATTTCTCTTTTTGGTGAATAGAACCAGGAGTCGTGATGCCTACAGTTTAAGCGTAGCAATTTTATCTACCGTTCAAACCCACCAGTGAATCCTTACATGTACATCCAGTCAGTCAAGTCAAGTAGGTTTATTATCATTTCAACCATATACACAGTACACAGTGAAATGAAACAACATTCTTCCAGGACCGGGGTGCAACACAAGAACAAAAACAGAACACCCCAAGACCACAAGTGCGACAGGACAAAATACACAGAGTGCAAAGGGAGCAAGAGAGAGGGCAAGAAAAACACAGGACAAGAAAATGTACAGTGCAGTCAATAAAAGTAGCTATAGCACAGTTTAAATGAAGTATTGTGACTGATACTATATTCTGGAAGTGGAGTCGCTAAGCATGCAAAAATGCAAATATAATATTTATACGGAATGTTAATGTGGGTAAAATAGTGGTAAATCCAAAAATACATATATATATTTTCTTTGGGTATTATTTTATGTAACACTTGGCATGTATCTTGTATCTTGCAACTAACATCAAACCATTCTGAAAGACTTTCTTTATATCCCATTGATTAAATAATGTTAAAATTTGGGGAAATTTGGTGGACTTCCCTTTTTACAGCCATTTGCAATGCAATATAGGACTGTTATAGTAAAGCAGAAGCAGGTTTTTAGTATGAAAGTCACTAAGCACATCATTTCGACCTTGAGCAAAGCTTTTAACCGACTTGCTCTAGGGGTGTCGTGACACAGCCTCCGATTCAGAGCAGCTTAAAAAAAGGTGGATAGTGGTTGAATTCAATTCTCTTGGGTTTGGGTTTGTAAGACATTTGCTAGTCAGAATGAATGTAATTGTACTGTTCCCCAAAGAAAGTCTTTTGCAACCAGAGCAACAATGCTAGAAGGTGATTTGTGGTATAAAGTAGGAATTGCTTTGGTCATTTAAAGTTCCTTCTGATTAAGACACTTAAGAAAGCTCTGGGGGTTCCTGGTTGTTGGCATGAGTGGATATAATCATAACAATGATTGCGATAACAGTTAGTTAATTATTTTTTTTTTACCGCTCCAAAAACTTTTTTTTTTATTTTTTTGAGAACAAACTGTAAGTAAGACTGTTGAGAGCTATTGCTATTATAGATTTTGTGAGGGAATATTGCCATGTTACCATGGAACCACTTTGACGTAACCTACCACCTCACTGCTGCCCAATGCTGGTGTACTAGAAAAATATATACTTGTTGCCACTTTATCAGAAACATCTCCCTTGTAGCTCCACCTCACTGGTGTCCAGCTGATTTAAGTTGTGTATTCTTATGCCCGGAAAAAGTCTGGGCCCACAATAGTACCTCAACCCCTGCTTGTCCTGATGTGGTGTGGAGGTTCTCATTCATTCTGAGGGGCTGTGCTGAGCATTTGGTTGTAATCTAGTGGAGTGTCTGGACTTAGTATGCAGAAGAGGTTCTTGCATAGATCCTGGGTAGGAATACAAGGGAGGAGGCGGAGCATTCTTGGTTGATCCTTTAAAAAACATGGGCTGTCAGTGAAGCTTTGGCTAATTTGCAGGTGGATATGTAGTGTTATGGACAGCTGTCAGCCAGAGAAGATGCCCTCACGTCCAGAAGCTGATGCAAAGCCTAAAGCACATTTCAGCAAGTCCTGTTTACAGCAAACATGCAGTGTGTGAGTGTGTGTGTGTGTGTGTGTGTGTGAAACTGAATCAGAATCTTGTTCTGGGAATCCTGGCTGGTCCCTTCATACTTCCAGGCTCTTGATTGGCGAGCAGAGCACAGCCAGAATACAAACTGCCTCATTTTTAGTAGAAGCTGGAGACAGAGCTTCGAGGCAACCAACAAAATGATGAGACAGCTTCACTTTTCTTACATTGTGTACATAATGTACAGAACTGCTCTGTGATATAAACATTTACTGATAGGACAATTCCCAATGTACCAACAACCACACTGCAAAGAAACTGACAGAAACTGCAAAATCCACCTCATAGACTGTATTCACACAGTACACTTCAGCAGCACTTGCAAGCACAACTCAATGAAGTCTGGACAGAATCAGTGTAAGGTTTCTACCAAAGAAATCTACAAAAGAACCAAGAAAAAGCTATTTGTTTAATTATTATTTTTTAATTGGCTTACTGAAACTCTTAGAAATGTTTGTGGTCGATCTGACAAATACTGAATTCTTTTGAAACAATTTTGAGACCACGAGATGTCAAAGTTTTCATTATGCTCTGGCTGTTCTCTGACTAAACTAGCAAGTTACATAGATTTACATATTTTTGAGTATTAAAAGCCTTTGAATTATGTTACAATTAAAATATTTATTTCATTGTAAAGAATCATTCCAGATCAGTATTTTTATTTGTTCATTTGTTTAAACATTATATTTAATTGTTAACAAAATGCTATACAATAAAACATTCAGGTGCTTTTAGTACAAAATACAGCTTATATCTAGCTATGAGTTAGACACTTTAAGAACATAAAAATCTTTAAGAATCTGTAAGATCTTTAAGAACATGGTTAAGAATTAATATGCCTGAAATCTCATGAATGCTGGTGTCCTGAAAGATCTTCAAGAGTTTTGAGAAAGGACCTTAGAACTGCATCACCCAATGAGATTGCCACATAAAGCAACTAGACATAAAGTGATAATCTAGTTGATTCAAATAAGCTGGTGCTTATGATGCCCAAAAGGTCATCCAGGCTGAAGGTGACATTAGAATCAGACGTTCATGAGTATGAGAGCATTAAATTACCATATCTGAAGAAAAAACTTTCTGAACTGTTTATAGAAAAGAAGAAGGTGGCATAACTAGACTGCAAGTAGATCTTAGGGGTCTCAAAAGGAGTCTGAGCCATTATGGAACACAAAGAACATTAGAGTTGAAGTTAACAGGTAAGAAAAACTCTTCAGAAGATTAGTCTGAACATACGTCATTCTGGAGTCATCACTCAGTTCTTTTTGCAGAATCTTCCTGCTTACATATCAATGCATATAGTTTGAAGGCACATTGGAGATCAAGGGTCCCCTTCATTTTGCTGAACTATTTGGGAGGCATTTACATTTTAAGCACATTCTGTTCTCCTGTAAAGGCAATCAATGCCTTTCCTGCATTTGCAGTACAGTTACAGAGCAGGACATTAAATAATAAATGTATCATTTTTCCATTAGACCTACACAAGTTCTTTGCAGGGATGCCATAGAAGGACCTTTTAATATATGGTTGAAGTGATTTTTAGTCTATTAGAGCTATTTTAAACCTCCACCAGATATAAAAACACCAATTAGTTTTATTCCTAGCACTGGAGATCCCACCAAGAACTGTTTAGGCAATGTAAATAAGACACAGAATTGAGAAGTTCCTACTCTCATCACTCAAATGAACAAATGAAAGGACTATGAGCGTGTTTTTGAGAAAGTACAGCTTGGTTCTTGGTTATAGACAGTGATGGAATATGCCTAGGCACATGTCTGAAAAGCAAGAAACGTACAAATTGGACTGATTGAAAAAAAAAATAGGACTGCGGTACCACCCTTGCTGGTGCAGACATGTGTACTCATCTGTACAAACTTTAGCTCTTTGGCACGGTTGAGCAGCAAAAGGGAGTCTCCTTCACAGATGAGTTTCTTGAAATGGCACCACTGAAATGAATAAAATATGGGCCTCAGTGGTGAATGTCAAATCCAATGTGTTGATCAAAGTGATGGAATTTTTCTGCTGCCATCCCCCCACAGTGAACGTGACATGTACAAACCATTGTGTTTTACTGCTTTGTCTCTCTCACTCAGATTTCTTCCTTTCCAGGGTCTCTTATCACTACCTGAAATAGTGAGTGTTGAAACTAATGTGCCAATCCTTCCATCTCTGTGCCTGGCAACTAGAGCTACCCCTCAATGAGGGATTTTCCTCTTCAACTACTGGGCTGATTTAGACTATCCAAGGCTAAATGGGAACTTTCATTTTGTTAAAAATGTTTCTGAGTTAAGAAGTATTCCACTTTATATTCTTCAATTATAGGAGTGGCCGTGTTTATTTACAAGGCAAATTACCAGCATCCCAATTTTTGAGCACTTTTGTAACACATTTTCCTGCTTTGACCTTTTAAGCCAGTCATAGTACTGCTGGCTGAAGCCCAGCTGTAGCCCACTTTTAAATAGCTTTTAAGGAATCAGAATCAGAATCAGAAAACTTTACTGATCCCAGAGGAAATTGCTTATGTTATGACTGCAAAGACACACAGAGACAAGAGCAATATAAAATATAAAGTCTAAATAAATCCTAGCAATCCCGTCATAGCAAAAATAATGCACATAGTGATACAAATAATGAAATTGCACAACAAAGTAACAACGGCCTGTTTCACAGATTATTGTGTGGATATGTGACAGAGAGAGGAGTTGTAGAGTCTCATGGCGGTGGGAAGGAAGGATTTCCTGTGGCGTTCAGTGGTGCACTTTAAGTTTGTGAGTCTATGGCTAAAAAAGCAATATTCATGTGTTCTCTCTATATGTGAAATGTTCTCTCTTTGACAGCGTATATGATAAATATGATTTATATGCTCATTGACTGCATATGTGATATATATGAATATATGATGTATACTATCATTGATTCTATATATAATTCATGTATAAGACAGACAGAAGCAGTTGGTGATGGAAAGAAAGACAGAAAGATAGCTGGACTTGAGAATTTTGAAGACACAGTCCGACTGGCAACAAGAGGCATATCCTCGACTCTGTCTGCATCATCGCCTGAATACACGCTCACAATGTTCTCATCACTCACACCTCCAGACAGAAACACAGAATGACACAAACGACACTCGCTTTGCCCTCCAGACCCAGCGTACCCATGGCCGATCAGCCAGCCCGAGTCCGGCGGAGTGGCCAGTTCTGCCTAAGTGACTGACAGAGGAACTCATTCACCTGCTCACTGATGGATCTCCATGTGACTCATTCTTTCCTTCCAGCTGCTTAGTTGAGAGACTGACATGAACATGAGCAATTTGGAGTGTCCACTTATGGGTCCATAAGTGGAATTTGGATGTACTGACTGATCTGGGATCTGCGTGATAGCTGTACATGGCTTGGTGTTATGAACTGCTGAGTGTATGAATATTTAACAGTTGATGGATTGATATGAGGGTATGGTTGGAATCAGTTGGTGTGACATTTTGTCAACTGGGGTAGGTAATCTTTGGCAGTGGGAGAGGGAGGTCTCCTCTCTCTCTCTTTTGCTTGAAAGTAAATACATTGTTGCCGATGACACAGAAGAGTGTAGGCCTATGTAGGTCCCGGACAGTTTTCCTGCTTAACCGAGGCAAAGAGCTAAAGTTTCAACAGATGATATCTGCACCAGCAATGTGGCGCTGTAATCATATGCGTGTTTTTAATTATTTGCTTTTTCCCCATCACTCTGATTTGTACTTTGAAAGGAGTGATTTACACAGGGAAAAATATAATATATTTTTATCCCAGTGGGTTCAAGCCTTAAAAATGTAAGGCACATAATCAGGCCTTACAAAGCATCTTGCTTGACCATGGATCAGGCCATTCATTGATTCAAAGTTCTAATCACCTGGTGTTGCGGGCTGGCAGTGATCTCATCAAGGTAAACAGGCACAGAGGTGCTCCCATTTAACATAAGCCAATTTCTTCAGTCCACATGCTGTCTCCTCATTCAGTAAAGCCAAGTTTATGAAAAGATGCCATCAGCAAGAGCTTGTTCATTTGGCACTGTGACGGAAATAACAAGCTGATTTGGCATACTTATACCCACATTTCCCACTGGGGACACACATCTGCTGCTGAAGGCTGGTCACGTCATGCTGACGTTGAATGGTCTAGTTTGGAGCGTGCTTCTCCCAATTAAGCACAACGGAATAACGCACTCATCAGCAGTGGTGATTATACCCACTATGTAAACCATGCAAACATGTGGGGTCCTGGAGGTTATGGGGCCCCCTGCTGGCTGAATAAAACTCAAATTCACCTGGCTCATCAACCACTTCCTTAGAAATCTCTACCTTTCTGGTGTATGGTTAGAAAATTTTGTTTATCTGTTAATGCACATCTTCTAAGTCATTTTCCTGCCCTGTGATCTCTAAATGTGGTCCTCTAGCCCCCCTGCTCCACAAATTTTAATGATTTCTAAGCATTATTTTACCCAGTAAGGACCATGACCAGGCATCTCAGGAGCAAGGAAAAATGTGCAGATTCAGAGGTCCTCCAGAAACAGGATTAGGAAACACTGACCCAGCCTTTCATTAATGGTCAGTTTCCAACCACAGAGACACTGTAACTTGCCCCAGGCCTTGAATATGTCTGGAACACATTCCAGGAGGTGGATTCATTAGTCAAAACGGGGCTGATAGGGTTGGACAGGCTAGAATCTTGTCTACTCCTTTCTCTTGAAATAGACATCATTAGGTTCATCCATCACCTCTTGGAAAATGAATAATCATGATAAATAGTCAGAGCTCTACCCTAGAACTTTACATTCAAAAAGCTTGTCATGTGACTCAGCTCAGCGTAACCCTCTATAACAGAAGAAATGGCATTTGGATAGAAGGTATGGTAACACTTAACTGAAAGTCAGTGTTCATAAGACTGCATAACGCACACAATAGGGACAGCTGGTGGCCTAGTGGTTAGGGTGTTGCCCCTGCAATCAGAAGGTTGTGGGTTTGAATCCCTTGAGCAAGGTACAGTCCACACACACTGCTCCCCTTGTGCCCCCTGTTGGTGGCTGCCCACTGCTTCACTTGGTGAATGGGTTAAATGCAGAGAAGGAATTTCACAGGCTGTGCTGTGCTGTGCTGTGGTGTGTTCACATGTGACTATAAGGGGCCACTTTTCTTCACTTTAAACCTGTCATGACAACTGACATAAATCTACAAAAACATTCATGGCTCATTCCAACAAGCAAGACGGTCATGGAACTGGCCAAAGCAGCCTTTATGACAGTTGATGCCTGTTGAAATAAGCCTTTATGAATGCTTGTGTCATTTGTCATGAAATGAATACTGGCCTTAGTTAAGTATTAAAAACTTTAAACGTGAAAGATTGATAATACTTGGTAACAACGTTCTTTAATAAAACATTAAATAGCCACTGACAGCTACAAACAAAAATATAATAAATAATAAAAACAATAAATAAAAAGTAAAAAAAGTTAATTGGAAGAACTTTGTGGCTCTCCAGTTGTTGCTGACTAATCGTCTTGCTGAATCATATCATTTGCATGCTGCCCAGATTCTCCAGTGACTCTAAAGGCAATGGTGGAGAACCAATCTGTTGAGGCCTGGAGCCCCTTTGTGTCATTCCCCACATGCAAATGGCTCTCTTTTGCTGAGCCAACACATCTACTTTGGCCTCATTAGTGGAGCTTCAGGTCTTCGGATCCTCCCTTGCATGTTCTATATCCCCCTAGCATCTTGCCCCCACCTAGGCTTCTTTACTTTTTTCATTTCCACCTTTGCTTCTGTTGAGACCATTGAAACAGTTGGGGTAAATGTCCTCTCTCTCACTGTCTTCTTCTTTTCTTTATTTTATGCAATTAAAACTTATTTAGATTCCTATGTCTGAGGTAAGAAAAAAAAAATATTTATGAATATTTCTGCTCTCTTCAAGCTTCGTTGGTGGCTCGACCACAAAAGTGGTAGGTCTTACAAGCTCACAGAATGGGAGAGGAATGCTACCGCTCTAAACATGTAATGCCTGTATAAAAAAATTGGTGGAGGGGGAATAATGGGCTTTTTTTCATGGTTTAGGCTGGTGCCCTTCCAGTGTAGGGACATCTTAAAGATTTAGGAAAGATTTACAGTTCTACTGTAGATATGTACAGATGTACTTGTTAAGCCAAGACGTTTTAGGAGTCCAACTTTTGTTTCTTTAGTTTAGAACTGTAACTACAAGGCTAACATTGCTAACAAACACTAAAAGTCCATTGTCACCCAAATTTTTGCATAAACTTATCTCAACCTGTATCCATCTCTTCATTAAGGTCATCCAGACCATTAAGGAGGTTTAGGGCACAACATGGCTTACTGTAAGCTATAAAAACAAAGACAGTTTCACCATTTAGCCTTAGCTTCTTTACACAATGGAGTCTGTTTTCACAAACCAGCTCAGGATTAAAAGCATTGACCTAGAATTAATGACAATCATAAATACAGAGAATTCTGATAAAAGATTAGTTCTCTCAAGTCTGTATCAGTGAAATTATACAGCTACCTGTCAATTCTATGACTTTGAAAATAATTCTAAAAAGTTAACAGAGCAAAATCATCTTTCTGTATACCTAGAAAAAAACAAAAATGTATGAAGTATATGTAAATAGTAAATAGTATTTATATATAATAAGTATTATTATTATTAATAATAATAATAATAATAATAATAATAATAATAATAATAATAAAAATTAATTTTAAATTACTAGTACAAAGCACATTCTTAAGAGAATGTTAGAACATTTCCCAAGAGTTCAGATGGGAACATCAGTGACACCTAGCTGAACTACAGTTCCATTATTCCACTTTCCCGCACCCTTTCTCAGAGCCCTCCTGGGTTGTACTTCGCTCTTGAGGAACCCAGGCTGGACAAGTTTCCTCGCCAAGCACTTCCATGCAGACCTGCTCCCCACAGCCTAGCAATTACCCACCCCAATTACCAGCACTAATTAATACATAATGTACGGATTTTAGGGGTTAGAAAAGAGCACGACGCAGCGTGGCTGGATCAGTGCCTGCCAGAAAAAGAGCTGAGGTATCACGGAGGCAGATTAGAGCAAGGCGGCCCAATTCAAACAGCTGCCAGTTTTCTCCCAGCGCCGCGGGACTCCGTGGTCATGAATGATTTAGCAGTGTTTGCATTTGAAGACGGCACCAAAGGAGGGAAATCACAGACTAATGCATATTCGGATGAGGGTGTTTTTTATAGTTCACTGCAAGTGCAGTACGGCAGGAAAGTGGCGGTGGCGTCAGTTTGAAGCGAGCGTGTTTACCAAAACCGCCGTTTTAAAACTTAGCTTATGAGTCTCACGAAGACGAGACTCGGTCCTCACGAAAAGCTTCGGAAGTCAAGAAAAACTGATCTGTCAGTTAATTAAGTAATAAATGACCTGTTTTATTGTGGATCTTCTGTCTGAGAGGATAGTGACCAACAGAATGTCAGAAAGGTAAAAACGTTTAGTAAGGATAGTTTTTTAATATAATAATAATAATAATAATAAT
>JBBPCZ010124762.1:0-11445 GCA_037974445.1 Brycinus macrolepidotus | reverse complement strand
TGACCAACAGAATGTCAGAAAGGTAAAAACGTTTAGTAAGGATAGTTTTTTAATATAATAATAATAATAATAATAATGTTATTATTATTATTGTTTTTATTATTATTATTATTATTATTATTATTATTATTATTATTATTATTATATAAAAATTATTGTTATTATTGTTCTTGTTGTTGTTGTTATTGTTGTTGTTTTGTTGTTGTTGTTTGTAATAATAATAATAATAATAATAATAATAATAATGTTTATGTATTATCTTCTCAAACTTCTCAATCCTCGCTGTTGGGCACTTGGCATATTAAAAGCTGATCTAGCATTCACTGCTGAATACAAAACCTCATTCTTTTTGTAGCCTTTCAAATACATGAAGCTGTGTCAGGTTTGTTCCAGAGGTCCATCCAGAGTCCACCTCTCTTTTCTGGGAGCAGAACATCTCTAAAGGTGTTCTGATGAACACCCTGATATGGAACAAGCAATTAGTGTCTCTAGGTGGGTGTATCCTTTTGTATTAGAACCTCTTGAAAAGAGGTGAGCACGTTTTTGGGCAATAGCTTAAGAACCATCAAAAATTATGAAATTTGTATGGCACATTGACCTCTAGGCGATGTATGAATCTAGCTCATTGTGAATCATGTGGAGTAGTACCACCTAGTGAATAATATCAATGTGAAAATCTACCACTTCAGTAGCCAATTTGAAAAGATTCAAACTACATAAAATTTGTCACACTGCATCACTACTACATTGTTTAGTTTCCCACCAAATTTCATGAAATTTCACCCATAGGGAGTATAAACCATTAAAAAAAAAAAAGTTAGAATTTTGGCATGCTTGTACTTGGCTACATGTGCATCTCCTAAACTTCCACTTGGTTCTCAGAAGAAAATGGCCTTTAACGTCCAATCAAAATTCGGCTGTCAATGCAGTAAGTGTAGTTTATATATTTGCTAAGTTAACCACAGTAGAGAAATTGGAGAAGAATAAAATAAAAGATGTCCCATAACTTTGGCACAGTACACTGTTTATATTTTTCTATCAATATGCTGAGTTGGGCAAATAGAAAACATCAGTGTTATTGTGTTTAGAGGATATGTATTTATTTTCAGATAAACAATCCACAAAATGTTATTTGACAAAACATTTGCACATGTTCAGAAATCATCTTGGTAAGTAAATTGTCATGGCTGTATCTCATGTGCCATGCACCCTGCCATCCTGGTCTCCAGAGTACTGAGCGCTTCCCACTCCCCTTGCTACTATTCGGATTCTCCCTCTTATCTGATTATGAGCACCTTCTCTGCATTTCACCACACCACTTAAACCCAGGCTGAACCGGAATCCATCATCCGTTCTCCATCATTACTACTGGCTGGTGTGACTTTGTGTTTGTGAGTGTGTGTCTCTCCTAAGCCTAGAAATTTAAAAGTACACATTGCAGTCCCTCTTCAAGTGTGGAAGATGACTGACCAGGTAGACCACAGCGGCTGGACCTTCCCTGCATCACAGTTTGCTTCAAAGAGGCTTCTGAATCTGTTTCTGTTTGACTGTATATCAGAGACATCACTGTGTTTGGCATTCTCTTTTTGTGTTTCCCACCAAAATCCAAAATAAAGTATCCCAAGTACCTCCTGGGAGGGCATTGCTCCACTTTGGCTAGCCAGCATTATGACAGAAGAAAGGACCTCTCCAGATGCAGCAGGACTGCAGCTACCCTCGGGGGACTTCCCCGCGGTTTTACATCAACTGCACAAACAGACTTTACATCTCAACAAACAGGTGATGGCTGAACTGATCACTGTTGGATGTCCTGGACAGACTAGATCCATGCCTCCCTGCTGGAACAGAGAACCAGTCGAATGACAGCCTAGGCCTGTACTTCACAAAATTCCCTGAAATATCTGACTGTTTGTTTCCACCATGATCGAGTGGCTCACTGGGCAGGCTCAGAATTGGCTTGCAGCCCTCTGGAGGGGTGGTTGACCGCAGACTTCCCTGAGTTCATCCACCACTTCCGGATGGTTTTCGATCACCTGGCAGTGGGGCAGTCGAGTGGCGACGGACTACTCTGCCTGTGCCAGGGAATTCAGTTAGTCATGGACTTTTCCATCACGTTTGGTCCTCACAGAAGAGACCAGGTGGAATGAGGTGGCCGAGAATTACAGACTGAACTGGCCTGCTGACACACCGGCCTGAACTTGGATGGCATTATTTGGCTGGCCATCAGTCTGGGCCAAAACCTCTGGGCTAAGAGCCATCGCCCCACCCAGCCTGTGCCATCAGCTGCTTGACCCCACACACAACCTCCTGGCATGCTCAACGGTCCTGTCCCTATTCCCCCCATTGGTGAATCCACCCCTGAGCCGGTGCAGCTGGGAGCTTCCCAGCTGACCATGCTGGAGCAGGATGAGCAGCAAAACTGTAAACAGTGCTTGTACTACAGAGAACCTCAGTCTGCTTGGTTTGCCTTGTCTACAGTTGCATAATAATTGTATTCTGTCCTGGTCTCCCCTTGCTCACAATCCTGTTACAATTAAAAAGTACCTTCACATGCCACTTCCATAGAAAGCCCTAATGCCCATCTCCCTGTAAATATTCCCCCTCTGAGTATTCCATGCAAGTCTTTAATTCAAGATTCAAGATTCAAGATTCTTTGTCACACACAGTTATACAAGTACTGCCCCTTAATCGTCTGTTAGACTATGCAATAAAGTTACAAAAATTAAAGAGAAAATTAAAGCCTATAACTAAGTAATAAAATATGTAGAAAACAATATATTCAAATAAACATTACAAGTGTAAATAAGTTACAGACCTGTTCTCAAACCAGGAGATGATGTTCTGAGTCAGGACACTCTCTACCTCACCAGAGCAAAAAGTTCTTAGGATCACTGTCTAAGGTGGTAAAGACCCTGCCTTGCCTTTTTGGACTGGACTTGAATATATTCAGTCCATGTCAGATTTCCGGACACCCTCTCCACTGCAGTCTCATTGATGTTGAGGGAGGTATAGGACCTTTGGTGTCTCCTACTAAAGTGAACCACCAGCTCTTTGGTTTTGCTGACATTCGGACACCATGATCTCCTGTGCTGAGTGTGATGGTGCTGGAGACACAACCACCAATTCTCACCACCTATGGTCTATCTGTGAGTCCCAGGTCTCTCAGTTTAGTGAACAGTCTACAAGGGTCTATTGTACTGAAAGCTGAACTGTAGTCAGTGAACAACAGTCTCACTTAGTTCCCATGTTTCTTGTCCATGTGACTGAAGGTGGTATGTGCCATGTAGGAGATCCCCCGCTGATCTGCTGGGGTGGTAGGCAAAGTGGAGTGGGTCTGTGGAGCTGGGGATGGATGTTGTGATGAAGTCTTCAGTGAGTCTCTTAAAAATCTTCATGACTGCCTGTGTTAGTCCAACAGACCGGTAATCATTCAGGCATGAGAGCTTTTTGTTTTTTGGTATCAGGGCAACAGTAGATCTTTTGGAGCATGTGGAGAGCACAGACTAAGCTGAAGACTCAAGCAAGATGGAGGTGAAGTCTCTGGTCAGCTAATCAGCGCAGCAGTGTGAAAGGTGCCTGGAGATGCAGTCCAGCCCCAATGCTTTTCTGATGTTTACCTGCTGTAGTGCCCTGCACGTCATGCTCTGCAATGGTGATGACGTTGCCACACTCAGCAGGCTATAGTCGTAACTGGCTATGTGGCTAGCCTTAACATGATTAGCCTCAAAACAGGTGTAAAACCTGTTGATTTCATTGGTGAATGCTGGAGGAAATGTGAATCTATGCATTTTCAAAACTGATGTGTAGCATTCTAAAGAGAGTGTCATAACCCAAATGAAACGGCTTTGTGCACTCTCATATCACCAGTGGAGAGTCCTGCATTATACATAGTGGTACGGCAGTTCACTGCCTTGGGACCACACTCCTACCGAGATCTCTAGGGTGTATTTGTGGTTTCACATGGTAGAGCTCGGGTGGGAAGGAGCACACAGTCATCTGCAGAACAATTCATCAGTTCCAAGTGCAGGTAGACCTCAAAACGAGTACAAAAGGTCACAATCAGGCTTTTAACCAGTAGTTTTTTTTGTATTCCGGCATATATCAGTTTTGTATGTAACACTTTTGTTTTTTCAGGTGAAATGTGTCCTTTTTGCTCCTGAAACAGGTTTCAAAAGGTTCAGTAGGCTCAGCCCTATGCCCTGATATGTATATTGTCCAGCAGAGTCCTGCTCAAAGCAAATAAAACTGCAGATAGGTGTTCACAATGAAGTATACTGCCACATGTAAATTATGCATGTCTATAGTTACAGCAGCTCTGACCTGCAAATGCTGGTGAGATACATTTATATTACTCTTGTTCCAGAGCAGTCCCATGGTAAAGGGAGCGTAAGCAAAGAAATAAGAAAAGCGTGTTCTTGTTTGTTCTTTCAGACCCAGCCTGATACACCAGGGGGTTGTCGATGTCCCATACACGTTTCCTACTCAAAACTTTCCTTCTTCTACTACTGGAATGGAACTTTTTTCCACTCCCCTTAATTAACTCCTGGGCGTCATGTAAGTCTAATCTTTCTTATTTCTCCAAACGGAGGTGAGCGCTAGTAATAGGGCACAGAGGGAGCTTCCCGTCAGCCATGCCAGACAAACTTTAGCCTCTATTAACACACGCTAAAAAGCCAGAATATAATAAGCCAGGGCAGGGATTGATCCACGTGCACACACACACACACACACACATACACACACACACACTTAAATGCAAATTACACCAGATGCTTGGACTTTCTGGGCCTGCAGGTAAAAGACCTGCTCTCTAAACTAGAATGTAATAAGACTGGAAGCCCGAGGATTTGGATGTGGTCTTATCTGTGATGTTTTAAACAGTAATTAGAAATGAGAAAAAATACAATTTTGAAGACTAAAAATTGTTTGAAATTTTTTAAATTAATTAGTGTACCTTAATTTATATCGTTGGAACAAAACAAGCCTGAGGTAGCCTCCTTTTAGACTGTCCTAATCTGTCTTTAAATCTCTAGGTTTACATTTACTAACTGCAACTCATTTTTTGTCACAGAAAAAAATCAGCCCATCTGTACCCTGTCCATCAAGGACAAAAATGGCAAAAAACAACCCTGACCAGATATTATGACTCTGACAAAGCAGTGGCATGGCAGTGAGCGGCATTGCAGCTCTACTTTACAGTCAAATTCCTATATTCCAATTCATACTGTCCCAGGAAGCACACAAAGCATACGGACAGTCATATGCATAAGTCTAGACATCCCCACTCAAATTCATATTTTGTTCATTTTGATTGATTGCATTATTTAAATTTTGGTGAGGCTTTTGTCAATGCCATTCAAACTAACCTTGCACGATCCTGTCAAACCAGTATGTATTGTAACGGAGTTGGACTGTTGCACTGCGGCACACCGGTGAAGCTACCACCGTATAAGGGGGATGAGCCACCGGACTCCTTCCTGACCCAAGTGCGGCTGGCGGCGGCGTTCAACGGTTGGACCTCGGCCGAGACAGCGGTCCGGGTCGTGTTAACCCTGGAGGGGAAGGCACTGCGGGTCCTGGATGACCTCCTGCCGCACAAGCAGAGCGTGTGGGCAGACATCGAGAATGCCTTGCAGCGCCGATTCGGCCGGCGGGTTCCCCTGGAGGACGCACACACCCAGCTGGTCAGCAAGCAGTGCTGTGATGGGGAAAAGCTCGGCTGGCACAGCGGGGCTACGCCAACTTTCCGATGGCCGTCCAAGAGGAGCTGGCGCTACAGGCCTTCCTGCGCGGGGAGCGGCTACGAGAACATGTACGGCTCGTCACGCCCAGCACTCTGGAGGAAGCCGTGGACAAGGCCGAGCGAGCTGAGCACATCCAGGTGGGAAGCGTCACCCGGCCACCACGACAGGGCGGGTCCGGCAGGCGTCCTACAAGGCGTGCGAGGAGGACGAGAGGGTCTGCAGAGCTTCGAAGCCGGCAAAGCGGACGGGGGCATCGAGCGGCGCGCCTGGGGCGGAGCGGCGGTGTTTCCGCTGCGGAGAGCTGGGGCACATCGCACGCCACTGCCCAGCTCCTATGCCCGTGGACTCCGTACCCCAGCAGCAGTTAAACTGAGCCGGGGTGGCGACAAGGGGAGACCGCCACCTGCCTCAGCACCCTTTTCCCCGCTTTGTGGAATAAGTGCACGTGTGGGACAAAACGGACTGTACGTGGACTGTACGTGGACTGTACGTTGAACGGCGCGTCGTGCCGTGCGTTGGTGGATACCGGGTCCGCAGTTTCATTGATCTGTGCCGGATTACTGCCGGACTCTGAGCGTGTTTCGGGCCGAGGGACAACCGGGTGGGGGATTACCACGGTCACAGGACATAGGGTGACCATGCCGGCCAAGAGAACGGTGCGCGTTACCGTGGGCCCCCTTGCACTCGGACATCCGTTTCTTCTCGGGGAGATCCAGGACCAATGGGCTGGACTTGTTGCGGCACTTAGGGGCAGTCGTGGGCACTGTTGAAGGGGTTGTGCGGGTCAGGGAGTAGTCTGAGCGGTTGCCGCTGCACGGGGCGGTGCGGAACACTCCCTGCCAGTACGGACTTGTGAGCAGCCTGGGGTTCCGCCCGATGGTGCAACGCGTGCGAGACTGTTGCCAAATCAGCAAGCGGTGGACCAGCTGTTCGAGCGGAGCTGTGCTGGGTTGAGCCATAAACAAAGACTGAAATTGCGCCAGCTGTTGGACAGTTTCGTGGACATTTTCGTGGCAGATGAGAGAGACTGTATGCATACCAATCTGGTTCAGCATCACATAGACACTGGGGACGCCCAGCCAGTTCGGCTGCGTCCGTGTCAGTTGCTGCTGGCTAAGCACGGCCCGGCCGAGCAAAAGGTGCAGGAGATGCTGGAGGCGGGGGTGATCGAACCATCCGACAGTCCCTGGTCTGCACCGGTGGTCATGGTCCGGAAGAAGGACGGTTTGTGGTGGTCCTGTGTGGATTACCGGCGATTGAACGCGGTGACGCGAAAGGACTCATACCCGCTCCCCTGTATCGACGAGGCCCTAGACTGTGTAGCTGGCTCTTCCTGGTTCAGCTCGCTGGATCTGCGGAACGGGTACTGGCAGGTGGAATTAGCCCCAGAGGCACGGGCAAAGATGGCGTTTACTACCGGGCACGGACTAATGCAATTTAGAGTGATGCCGTTTGGTTTATGTAATGCACATTCGAGCGGCTCATGGACAGGGTACTGAGGGGCATTCCACACTCGCGCTGCGTGGTCTACCTGGACGACCTCTTAGTGCACGCCAGGGACTTTGAGACTGCACTCAGTAACTTGCGGGAAGTGTTTACAGCGATACACCGGGCCAACCTGCACCTGCACCCGCGGAAGTGCCACCTGTTCCGCTGTGAGACCGTGTTCTTGGGGTATGTGATCAGTGAAAAGGGGGTAGCAACAGACCCGGCAAAGGTGACCGCAGTGAAGGACTGGCCCATTCCGGCTAACATCCGCCAGCTCCGGAGCTTCCTGGGGCTAGCGTCCTACCAGCGCTTCGTGCGGGACTTTGCCATGATTGCGAGCCCTCTGCACCGACTCACTCAAAAGGGGCAAGCTTTCATGTGGGACAGTGACTGTGAGCATACCTTTGTGTCGCTGAGGGCGGCCCTGATTTCCGCCCCCGTGTTGGATTACCCGGACCCCAAGGGGACGTTTGTGCTGGACACTGATGCGAGTGATGTCGGACTGGGGGCCGTGTTGTCCCAGGAGGGGGGACATGTGATCGCATGTGATCGCCACGCTCTTTCTCGGGCGGAGCGGAACTATTGTGTGACGCGCCGGGAGCTGCTAGCGGTGGTGGCAGCGCTCAAACACTTCCGTCCATACCTGTAAGGGCAAAAGTTCCAGCTTCGGACCGATCACGTGTCGCTCGCGTGGCTGTTGAATTTTAAGGAGCCAGAGGGACAGCTAGCACGCTGGCTGGAAGTCCTTCAAACCTTCGACTTCCAGATCCACCACCATGCGGGGCGTCTGCACGGGAACGCTGACGCCCTGTCCCGGCGCCTGTGCACGGAGGGGGAGTGCCGTTTCTGCGAGCGGTCGGAGGTGAAGGACAGTGCCGGAATTCAGCTCGCGGCAGTGTGCGCGGCGCGCCCCGAGGCCTTTGAGGGGGTGAGCGAGCAGCAGCTGAGGGCAGAGCAGGGCCGAGACAGCACCTTGTCCCGGATCGTGGAGTAGTTGCGGTCCAATCATCGTCCGCTGTGGTCCGAGATCTCTGACAGGGACATGGAGCTCAAGGCGCTCGTGTCCCAGTGGGGTGGCCTGGTCGTGAGGGACGGCCTGCTTTACCGCCGCTGGACACAGGCAGATGGCGAGAGGGTAACGCTCCAGCTCGTTGTCCCCGGACCCCTGCGGACTGTGGTGCTCGCCCTGGTCCATGGTGCGGTGGGAGAGGGCCACTTCGGGATGGCCAAGACTTTGAACCACTGGCGCTCTCGGTTTTACTGGCCTGGTTGCCACACAGACGTGGCCCTGTTCGTTCACCGGTGTGACACATGCACCGCGAAAAAGGGGCCGTTGCAGCGTTCCCAGGCCCCCCTGAAGGATTATCGGGGGGGGCCCCTACGGAGCGGGTCGCCGTGGACGTGCTAGGCTCGTTTCCGGTGACAGACAGGGGGAACCGCTACGTGCTCGTGGCCATGGACTACTTCACAAAGTGGCCCGAGGCGTACGCAGTCTCCGACCAGAGTGCAGCGACCACAGCGGCCGTCCTAGTGGACGAGATGTTCTCCCGCTTCGGGGTCCCAGAGGAGCTACACAGCCACCAGGGCCGCAACTTCGAGGCAGAGGTCTTCATCGAGGTCTGTTCGCAGCTGGGGGTGAGGAAGACCCGCACCACGCCAGCCCCGGCGCCTCACGGATTTTGAGGTGGACTTTGTGGCTGGGGACATCCACAGCTAAGGTGGGGGCAGTGTAACGGAGTTGGACTGTAGGGGGCCATGGCTCCCATAATGCATTGCTCTCACCGGGGGGTTTTGTTGTTGTTTATTGATTGTTTGTGTTGTTTTGGGGGGATTAATTGTGTTACTGTTAATGTGTGTGTGTTCTTGTGTGTGGGGAATGTGTTTTTTTGGGGGGATTTATGTTTATTTAACTTAGATGTACACAGGCTTCCCTGCATTAGAGGAGTGGTAGGCTGGTTTTACGAGTTAACTCGTTGTTGTCTGGCTCTGCTTTCCTGTTTAAATAAATCTTGGAGTCTTCTCTCCAATTGAGCACATTTCTCATGTTGGCTCCATTCCCTGCGTTGGCGAAAAAGCAAAAATCACCACAGTATCTTTATGGAATTCATTACATAATAATTTGTTCTTTATTATATATATACTGTATATACAGTGCCACCAGAAAATATTCTCACCTCTTCACTTCTTCCACATTTTGTTACATTACAGACTTGTTCTAAAATAGATTTGAGTGTAGTTTTCTTTTACAAAATCTACACAAAATGGTCCATAATGGCAAAGTTAAAACATGTTTTCAGACATTTTCTTAAAATTATATCATCGGCGTACATCAAGTCCAAAATATCACCTCAACGCAAAGCGTTTAGAAGCTAACCCGGCGGTCCGAGCCAGATCAGCCCCTGATACCAGCAGCAGCGGCCAGACTCGGTCAGCCACACTGGACCAGGCACTCAGACCCAAACAGAGCAAGTCTACCTGTGACCCACTAACTAACTCGCTGACAAAATGGTCTCTGTTGCTGAGATTGTCACATACAGTATTGGAGAAATAGTGTGAAGCTGTGTTATTCTATTGTTACTTCTAGGTTATAATTGTGGCTTGAGATGCCTTGTATGCATGGGCGTCTGAACTATTACATTACGGGGAGACGTTACATGCTGAGTGCAGCACGTCTCAACCCCAAACACTTTTACAGCAAAAAATGTGTGCGATTAATTTAGATTAATTAATCAGAGAGAATGTAATTAATTAGATTTTTTTAAATCACTTGACACCCCCAATTTAAAAACAATAGGTACATAAGAATTTACACCCTTTGCTATGACATTCAAAATTGAGCTCAGGTGCATTTGATTTCCACTGATCATCCTTGAGATGCTTCTAGAACTTGATTGGAGTCCACCTGTGGTAAATTCAGTTGATTGAATGTGATTTGGAATGGCACACACTTGTCTATTTAAGGTCTCACAGTTGACAGTGCGTATCAGAGCAGAAACCAAGCAATGAAGTCCACGGAATTGTCTGTAGACTTCCGAGACCAGATTGTGTAAAGGCACAAAAATTTCAGCAGTATTGAAGGTCCCGAACAGCAGTATGGTCTCCATTATTCGGAAATCAAAGACGTTTGGAACCACCAGGACCCTCCCTAGATCTGGCCGCCTGACCAAACTGAGTAATCAGGGAAGAAGGGTCTTGGTCAGAGAGGTGACCAAGAACCCAATGGTCACTTAGGCAGAGTTCCAGCAATCCCCTGTGGAGATAGGAGAACCATCCAGAAGGTCAACCATAGCTAACACACTCCACCAATCAGGCCTTTGTGGTAGAGTGGCCAGACGGAAGCCACTCCTCACTGAAAGGCACATGGCAGCCAGCTTGGAATTTGCCAAAAAGCACATTAAGGATTCACAGACTGTAAGAAGCAAAATCCTCTGGTCTGATGAAACCAAAATAGAACTTTTTGGCCTGAACTCCAAGTGTCATGTCTGGAGTAAAACAGACACTGCTCATCACCTGGCTAACACTATCCCTACTGTGAAGCATGGTGGTGGCAGCATCGTGCTGTGGGGATGGTTTTCTGTGGCAGGAACTGAGCGACTGAGTCCGCATAGAGGGTAAGATGACAGCAGCCAAAGATTGAGCGATTTTTCAAGAAAACCTGCTCAAGAGTGCTTTGGAACTCAGAATAGGACGATTCATCTTCCAACATGACAATGACCTGTAGCACACAGCTAAGATAACAAAAGAGTGACTTCAGGAGCAGTCTGTGCATGTCCTTGAGTGGCCCAGCCAGAGTCCTGACTTGAATATAATAGAACATCTTTGGAAAGACCTAAAAATAGCTGTCTACTGGCACTGCCCATCCAACCTGACTGGGCTTGAAAGGATCTGCAAGGAAGAATGTGAGAAAATCCCCCAAAACAGGTGTGCCAAACTTGTAAAGGCATAACCAAGAAGACTTGAGGCTGTGATTGCTGGCAAAGGTGCTTTAACAAAATATTAAGCCATGGGTGTGAATACTTATGAAACACTGGATTAACAGGCTTTTGGCAATAAATAAAATTGCACATCTTTCTAAAAAGTTGTTTTTGCCTTGTCATTATGGGGTACTGTGTGTAGATCTTTGAGAAAAAACTATTCTCGAATGTATTTTAGAATAAGTCTGTAACATAACAAAATGTGTAAGAAGTGAAGGGATGTAAATACTGTCTGATGG